>BPLQ01011723.1:111375-156591 GCA_021605075.1 Caerostris darwini | reverse complement strand
GAACCAGAAACCTGTGGTACCGAGCGCCAGAGCGCTAGCCACTCGGCCATTCAAGCTCGAATTTAAATGAAGGATTCTGATACCGTATCACATGATACAACACTCGTTCAAAATTTAAGTTCTATTTTAAAGAATTAAATTTGAACTCGTAAAATTTTTAAAGTGATTGTTTTCTTGATTTTTGGAAACTTTGAGATACTTTGGAAATTAGTTTTTTAAATCATTGATAACATGATTCTTGAAAAATGTTGTGCTCAAATTATCCGATCTTGGAAAAGGAAGCGCGACTCTTGCATAGTGGGGCAAAACACCCAGATTTTTGGAAAAAAAATCAGCTTTTGATCCATTTGCCTTAAAAATTATGAGAGGGATGAGTCACTGAGTTTGTTGTTACTTTAATTCCACATCAGGTTTTCCTGAAAGCCTCTAGGATAGCGTATGAGGTTTATTTTCCTCAAATGCATATTTTTATCAAAATAATTAATAAATAATAATTAAAAAATGTAATTTTATGGAGAATGGGAAATGATATTAAGGATAAATTAAAGGGATTTAAGGATTAAATAATATTATATTTACGTCATTAAAATTACACAAATGTATTTTGATAGCAACACTATTAGCTAGAAATATATATTTTTTACACATTCATATAAAGAATGATATTAAACACAATTATTTTAATAAAGAAAAGAACAACTTAGGGGTAGTAAAATTTTTTTGTTCATATTTTACATTAATTAAGAAAAATATCATAATTGCTAACAACAATAGCATTACATTTGAACTTAAAAATAAAAATCTCGTAATAAAATTTTAAGTTAAAAAGTACTTTTACAATATTATCTGAAAACAAAATGTCACCGATTCTTCTGAATTCGTCACTCCGACTCTGAACCGTCAGGTATTTTAAAGCCTTTTTCGGGATTGAACGAAATGTTTTTTTTTTTTAAGTTGTCTCAGGCTTGTTGCAAATAGATTGGAAGATAACGTGAAAGGTATTTTCCTTACATTTCTCTCTCCAACACTTTCTAGAAAAACACGTTATCTTTTTAAATCCTTAAATATTTCCTCTTCAGTCTGATAAAATTGTTGTTTCAGGCATTGAGGATTTTTGCACTGTAGAAGGTCATCCTTTCTTTGTCTGTAGTTAGTGCACAGTTGATTAATGTATCGGAACCAATGGCCTAGCCACTTGATATTGCCATAAGAATGGTCGGCAATTTTTTAATAATTTTACCAGCAACTTTTAAACACTTTCATTTAGCAAAAAGCAACTCGGCAGTTGAAGTTACTTTCCTTCTATTTTAAACCGTTTGATAGAAACAGAATTATCTTCCAAAGAGGTGGCCTTTACATCGAAAAAGTCCTTTTGTACAGACAAATCAAATGGTTCAATTTAAACAATTTTTATTTTTATTCTTTCAACAAAAATCTTTTTTCTATTCTTTTGCAATAGCCTCATTTGTTTAAAAATTTTAATGAAAAAAGACAACTTTTTCACCTTTACTTTCCTATAGAGAAAATTAGAATTCTTTTCGATGATAATTTATTCTTTCTACAATATTATCTCTTAAAAAAATTAATTTGTTCTGATTATTTCATGACGTCGAAAAGATCTTTTCAACTAATTGATAACTCTTAGAATCTAAAAGAAACACCATGTTTTAGTAAAATAAGCAAAAAAAAAAAAAAATAAATTAAAAAAAAAAAAATTTTTGCTATATATTATATGCGAAAAATTATGTGCAAAAGTGCGGCAAAATTAACTCCTTGTCCTCCCATTAAAGAAAAGAAGTTGAAATTTCTGAAAAAAAGTGACCATTTGAAAAAAATCAAAATTTAAAAGAATAAAAATTGTATGTACTATAAAGAATTTATCAATAACTTATAATGCTTAGTTTATATTAAATTTCATGATTTAGGTTTTAAAAAATAATTGCAATAATACGCTGTTATTTGGTTACTTCATTTTTTTATTTTTATTTTTTTATTCTGCAAATTAATATTTAAATAGTTTCAACTGAAATAGATAAGAATTGAAAATTTATGTTTCTTGATTTTGGAAAAACAGTAGATATTTTTTAAATATTGAATTCTGACAGAGGAAAGGCTATTAAAAGCATTTTTAACTTACACTCATGTCCATAAATTAAGGATAATTCAGAATCACACAGAAATTGAACTCCAAAATAAAAATTTCACCTGTAGAATTATCACACACATCTTGAAGAAGAATATGCAAATTACAGGAAACCACCAGATGGCGCTGATAGTACGTCACAATGACGAGAGTGTAAGAGAGGGGTATATAAGGAATGGTGGCAAAAAAGTAAAATTGTTCACAAGCGCTTTAAAAGCCTTTCAGTGCAATAACCGGATAGTTATGGCACAAAGGAAGCATTTGGATGATTTTTTAAGTGGTAGAATTATCGGACGACTGGAATGTGGACGTACCCAGCTGGAAGTATCCGAGGAACTTGGAATCGCCCAGAGTGTCATCTCCAGGCGTTGGCAACGATTCCAAGATGATGGTAATGTGAATAGATGTTACAGCACAGGTCGCCCCCGAGTTACAAGCCGAATGAGGACCGGTATTTAGCAGTTACTGCCAAAAGAAACAGACGGAGCACGGCATCAGACCTGTCTCGTCAGCTCTCTTCAGCTACCGGTACGACAATTTCAAGGCAGACCGTGTACAGACGCTTAGGGCACATTGGTCTATATGCTCGTAGGCCTGTCAGATGTGTTCCACTTATCGCAACTCACTGTCGCCTGCGATTAACCTGAAGTAGAGAGCATGCATTGTGGACACTGCAACAGTGGTCTTGTGTGATGTTTTCCGACGAGTCCAGGTTTAGTTTGCAGTCTGATTCTCGCCGGACTTTCATATGGCGAACGCGAGGTACCCGTTACCACCAAGAGAATACCATTGAACGACACCGTTACGGTGGTGCAGTATGGCTCGTTTGGGGAGGAATTATTCTTGGTTCCAGAACTGACCTTCATGTTCAGAGTGTAACGATGGCAGTCCACATCTATCGGGATGTCATTCTGGAACAACATGTACGTTTGTTTCGGGGCGCCATGGGTGCTGAATTTCTGTTTATGGATGACAACGCCCGTCCTCACCGTGCAAACATTGTAGACGAATGCCTTCAATTGGAGGATATCACCCGTATGGATTGGCCAGCATACTCACCGGACTTGAATCCAATAGAGCATGTGTGGGATATGTTTGGCCGACGAATTGCAGCCCGTCAACCCCCTCCCACCTGTCAACCGGAACTTCGGAGGGCATTGCTTGATGAATGGTGTAATATTTCCCAAGATCAGATTAATAATTTGATACTCAGCATGCCTAGGCGTTGTAAGGCCTGTATTGCATCGTCCGCGCGAGACATACTCCATATTAACCATCATACTAACTATGTTATAGTGTTTTTTTTAAATAGGTTCTTTTTTGAAATTTGCTCCAGGGAGTAAAAATTGCAATTTTTATTAATTATGTCAAACATATAGCATCTTTTTTGCTCTTTACCTTTTGTTTAATAAATAGACTTTACAAATAAGTCAAATTTGTTTTGCTTCTGTGTCTTTCTTTGCCTGAACTTCATTATCCTTAATTTATGGACATGAGTGTAATTTGCTGTCTGGAATAAAACTGCTTTTCGTTTATTATTCTCGTAGCATTTAAATAATTTCTATTATGCAATGATTGCTATTTTAACCTTCACTTTTAGCATTATACTTTCAACTAATTCATAGCTAAAACAGATGTCATATTATGCATAAAAATAACAGACAAAGTATAATGAAGAAATCCGTAAGTTTTTTGTAGCTTATCTGTTGTGAAAACATGCGCTAATGTCTCCATACTCTTCTTACTTTACGAAGGCATTTTGTAAAGCTTGTTTATTAGAATTATTTGGGGAATTTTGCCAAGTATTATGATCTCTGGTTTTAATTATTTCGAGTAATATGATTTTGTAAAAGATCGTTCGATTTTAATTTTCTCTGTGGACATCTATTCTAGATCTACCAATTTATTGAGCCGAAATAAATAACGAATGCCAATTAAATTTGAAAACAGATATCAAACCAAAGTAACAAGAGAAATAGAAGACAATTAAAAATGTGAATTTAGAGAGAGCATTTTGATTCGTATATGTTCGCTAAACAAATGAAAAAAGTATTTGCTGTTTCTTCTGATGCTTTATTACATCTTTTTTCATCTAAATCAATTTAATATTAAAAATTCTCTTGTACGAAATATACGCGAAAGAGAAATATTAAAATAAAAGCACTTTCTCTCATTGTTGTTTGTAACCTTTTTGCAAAAAATATCCATTTTTGTTTCTTTCATATTTATATATTTATTTGGCAAAAAGAAGAAATCCGTTTTAGAAATGCTACATGAAATGAATTTTGTTTGAAATGTCAGCATTTTCTATTTTTAAATTTATTAAAACTATTGATGGTATTACTTCTAAAAAATTTCTTAGTTTTACCAAGTTTTCCAATTTCAAACTGTCGCATGACAAAAAATGTTTTAAAAACAGATTGTACTTGATCTTGACGCTTTGGATTGCACAGGTCCAACAATAACCTTTTTTACGGCCTGTGATTTACACCCGTCCTGCTGAATCATGTTCGAAATGGCGTAGAATTCAATCTTGAAAAGACTTGATTAACTCGCAGCTTCTTGAAACTTTGTTTCATCGAATTAGGCAATTCAAACAGTTTTCTGTGTTCAGGTCCTCGAAATTTCAAAATAGTCGCTTCTCTCTCGGAGGTTTATCGTTTCTGTCGGCATTCGGGTTTTTCTTAAATGCCAGTTTATGCAGGAACATATCTCAGTTGCTACAGCGTTTTTAATGTTTGCATTCATATTCTACTTGCATAAAAGATTATCACATCCTTATGGTACAACATCTCTAAAAGGTTGCTTATCTGAAAAAAATGTCTTTGCTTAACAGATTTTTAAAGACGCCTTTAACTGATTTGAAAGTGCTTTTTTACATAACGTATAAGTTAGTGTCTCATACCATTTTAAATGATTTACTAAATGAAGCTATAGAAATTCTAATTATGTTGTTGTACTGGTTGCATGGTATTTTTTTAATCTTATTTAATTAAGTTATTCAAAATGTTGCTTACTATTCCAATGAGCGTTAAAATCAGATGACTTGTTTGCAGGTAACGATTTAAAGTTGTGTCCGTCTTCTCAGACGTGTTGCTCCATATCAATGGAGAACAAATACGAAGAAGCCGGAAGGAAAGACCTCAAGAATCTGCTGCAAGGAGTCGATTCGTATCTGAAAACATTAATCTCAACAAGTGCGACCAAGTTTAGAGGTAAAAATATTTTGATGTATTTTCTAAGAGTCATTTTATATCTGCAACTCATATTTTTTTAGTTTTGTTATTCACAATCAAAAATACTTTTATCATGAAGTATATGAAAATAATTTTAGTATCGAATAATGATTATTAAAATTCCTGTTAAAAAGTTGCATATCAGAAGTTAACGATGAAATGAGTAGAAAGGGCTTGCATTGTAACATAGTGTTTTTATGCATTTTCCTTTCCATGACCAGCTTTTTCAACAGTACAAAGTTGCTAATTAAATAATGGAGATTTATCTGAGAATTGTTATTTATTGTGTGTGTTTTAGCTATCTGCGTTGAGCTAGTGTTCCTCTGGTGATGCGGAAAATTTAATAAAATCGGTTTCTTCTGAAAGTATAGGGACGAATCCTAAACGCCCAGAAATTCAAATGCAGGTAGACAGCGTGAGTACACAACTTAAAGTAGATTTAACCCATTTGCCAGCACTACACTTGAGAACACCACCTTCGACTACACCTTTGCCAGAAATCTCAGTGAATTGCGGTGCCAACTTTATTTTGCCTACATCTGTTACCATAGGCCCATTGTGCATACGTTACCACTGTAACATCATTCTGTTTCAACAAACGCCTATACCAGGGGTCGGCAACCTGCGGCTCGCGAGCCACATGCGGCTCTTTGGATGTGAAGCTGAGGCTCTTTAGATCCATACACAAATATTATTTATTTTATCAAAAAAAAAACATTTAAAAATCGTTCTGAATTGATTACCGAGGATTAAGCACTGATTCTATCTCTCACCGCACCCCTCCCCCGTGACACGCGTCGTCACTGTCGTCAGTCCATCGAAAGCTCTCGAATGACGCCGTCATCGGGTGTTTCTATGTAGGTTTTAATTCGCTTTCGACGCAAGACAATTTGGCGTCTTCATCGGTGCTTTGGCTGTGACGTATAGTTTTTTTGTTTCAAGTAAATGAGTTAGAAGAGAATTATCTTCTCAAAGTTATGTATGTACATATATATAATAATAATAAAAAAACCGAAGTAAATGTAAGTAACATAATAACAATTATATTTTTATAAATACATATTATACATATTTTCTTCCAAATAAGATACCTAACTACTTTTTTGAAGTCAATAAGAAAACAAACAAAAAAACAAAAAAGAAACAAAGTACTACTGTTGGATATTGCCGCGAAAGTGTTTTTATCAAAAAATACTCAGTTTGGTAGTAAAAAAATACTCCAGCCGGCGAAGAACGAAAGAAAGCTGTCGACGAGCTCCAAAAACAAAAACAGCAACCAAGTTCCATGTTAAGTAACTGGAAATTGTCACTAGAAATTGCAAAAAAGGCAAACAATTCACAAATGGTGAATATGTCAAAGATTGCTTCATACGTGCCTCTGAAGAACTGCTTCGTGATTTAAAAAACAAACCAGAAATCTTGAAAAAAAATCAAGGATTTGCCACTATCCGTTAAAACAGTACAAGATAGAATAGCTAAAATGTCTTCAAATGTAACATATTTGCAGGTGGAAGATATTC
Organism: Caerostris darwini; assembly: GCA_021605075.1. Classification (NCBI taxonomy): domain Eukaryota; kingdom Metazoa; phylum Arthropoda; class Arachnida; order Araneae; family Araneidae; genus Caerostris; species Caerostris darwini. The sequence goes on along the minus strand of BPLQ01011723.1, from coordinate 149,692 downwards.
AACTTTCTTCTGCCTTATCACTTGCTACAGATGAGTCTTGCGACATAAAAGACATGACGCAAGCTGCCCTTTTTGTTAGGTATATGTCTTCCCAAGATCCAAAAGAAAAACTTCTAGGATTGCTACCGCTCTCGGGACAAACTAGAGGGGAAGATATAGCGAATGCCGTGCAAAAATGCCTTGAAGATAATAAGATCAATTTAAATAAAATCGTTTCAATAGCAACTGATGGAGCCAGAAGTATGACAGGAAAAAATAAAGGGGCAACAACGATTCTTCAGAGCAAAATAAACCACGAAATTCTTACGTTTCATTGCATAATACACCAAAAAGCGCTTTGTGCCGAAACATTTCCGATCGAAATAGTTGAGGTCATGAATTTGGTAATCAAGATTGCTAACAGCACCTTGTCAAAAGCACTGTACCATCGTCAGTTTAAAGAATTCTTAAACGAAATGGAGACTCAGTATTCTGACATCCTTCTTCACAATAAAGTGCGACAGCTTTCCAAAGGTAAGGTGTTGAAACGTTTTGCTTTGTGCTTGAATGAAATAAATACATTCCTAAATGAAAAAGGCATTAATCACCCTGAATTAGAGAACGACAAATGGCCGCAAAAATTTTACTTTATGGTGGATATCACAGCGAAATTAAATAAGCTGAGTCTAAAACTGCAAGGAAAGGGAAACCCAGCCTATGTTTTGGTAGAAGAATTGGTTTGTTTTGAAGAAAAAGTAATAGTTCTTTTTGCAGCAGATATTCAGAGCGGTAAATTACTTCTTTTCAATTTCTAAAGCAATATCGCGATAAAACCAGTGCAACTGTTGACACGAGGTACTTCAGCACAATTATAAAAAAAATTAAAGATGAATTTGGTGACAGATTTGAGCAATTCAAAACCACTCTAGTATTCATAGTAAATCCTCTCAACACAAATAGTAACGAAATCCACATTGAGCCAGTTGGAATTGATACTGGATCTCTAGAAATGCAATTGATCGATTTAAAAAGTAAAGATTTGTGGAATGGAAAATTTAAAGACTTGAAAAGTAAGTTGGAAGAGTTGGAGGTCCAGAAACGTATGTACGTAACGCAACAAAAGTGGACAGCTTTAAAAGAAATTCTGCGAGTTGAGGCACTTATATTCGACGCATGGAATAGTCGTCCAGAATGCTACATTGAGGTGAAGAAGTTGGCATTTGGAGTGCTGACTATCTTCGGATCGACATATTCGTGCGAACAAGCGTTCTCTTGCATGAATATAATTAAAAGTAAAGTAAGAAGCTAACTAACAAATGAAAAGTTAGAGTCGTGAAACATAAAAAAGCAAGTTATGAGCCAAATTTATCCAAACTTTCTAAAACCATGCAAAGCCAACACTCCCATTGAATTTGTTTACTCAATTTTTTTTTATTGAAGTACAAGTTAGTGTTGTAAGTAAATGTTTAAATTATTTTAATTTTTTACTTAAAAAAAAATTCATATATGAGTAGTTGTGAAAAACACTACTCATATATGAATAAATAGATATTTTTTCTTATGAATAAATAGATATTTTTTCTTATGAATAAATAGATTAGTTTTTTTTTATCAAAAAACTTTATTTATGCGAGTACTATTTATTGTTGGCAAGAACAAATTTTGTGGCTCTTTAAAAACTTTGAAATTTTGTAAATTGTAATTTTTGGCTCTTCTGACTCAAAAGGTTGCCGCCCCCCGGCCTATACCATTCATTGATTCCTTTGTTTTCACCCACTGCTGCTCAGCTTTCCTTCTTGCTTCCCCTGAAAATCTGTTCATATAGATGTTTTCGCAGATTAAGACAGCCGCACAGACAGGAGTAGTGTGCTTCCTTCGTTTCTTTTCTTCCTAATCGTAGTGAAAGATATGGAAGTTGTACATTTTTCAATAGCATCATATATCTAAACATTATTTATTATATCACTGTATTTAACTTTCTTCAAAAAATTAAATAACCATAATGAGTTTTATTCTGAAATCAAAAAAATACGTTAATTCTTTCCTTAATTGAAATTTTTTAAATATATGAGATTCCCGTAAAGTTTAAATAGCTTCTTCAGAGAACACGGATCAGTCTTAAAGTCCTTCGCGTAACTGAACAAATGTACAATATAGACATGAACAATAGATGGAACATTTTTAAAATTTACATTGCGCTTATTTGTAAAATTGACTATTAAATAATTGAATAAATATAAAAATTATATTTAAACCTGGAAAGATACAGCTTCAATTGCTGAAAATATTTTTATGTATAATAACAAAGAAATATAAAAGGATTTTGTAGTGTGTGCCTCGTAAATTTGCTACTAGTTATTAAAAGATACATTAAACGTTATTTTTTTGAAGTTCAATTTATTAACCATTTTATTACAAATAGCAAATCATATATAACGACTTTGTCATGCATAATAGTGTCCAAAAGTTAAGGATCAAATAGGAAAATTTTTATATTTGACCAAAGAAACAATTACATATCTTGTATACATGACAAATATGCGCATGGGAAAACAAGTCCGCAGCAAAACTTTTGCAAACCCGTATGTTTTCAAAATAAACGTGCTTGATATAAAAAACTGCTTGTTGTTGCCTGCGCTTTGGATATCGGAGAAAACTTCGAAGTAGAGGGATAGAGGACATCATATGAATGATGCCAGGTGATGAGAGATAATAAGATGCCTTAAAGATAGTAAAGACCATTGGAAGTCAAAAATGTTAATGCGCCCTAAATGTCAATTGTTCGTCATTTTCCATTTGTGGAACAGGTAACAAAGTGAAAGAACAGTTAATATATTGACGTCCAAGAGCCACACTTGTTCAAGATGACTTTTTTTTGTGTCAGGATGTCATGGATCATTGACTGCATTCTATATGCACTCTCGTGGTACTGTGACTGCATTGGGGTATGGAGATAAAATCAATCCATAGCAGCATATATAGGTGCTTAAACTGTTTACATGTTTTGCATTGTCAGCCAATATCTAGAATCTGAAATAAAATCTAAATATCACTGCCTCGTATGCAATAGCTAATTGAATTAAAATAGGGGGGGGGGCAAAAGCTAGATTTGGTTTGTCGCTTTACGGTTATCTTATGCACACGAAAGCTAAACAGACCGGGACTTACAATTTAAAGTGGATTCCGAAACACTACAAATATCCATGGCATCGTCGGGACTCGAACTAAAAATCTGTGGCGCAGGGTGTTTGTGCCCCCCCCCCCCCCCCCCCCAGAGTCGCCCCATTTGATGGCCATTCGGCCATCAGGCCCCGAGCTAGAATAATATATTATATATTGTGATATAGCAAATCTATTTGAGATTGATTTCAGATATTAGTTTTTGGCATTTATTTTAGCTTTTATTTGTTATCCTGGAATATTTGGACAGATTTAAAATGAATATTCTTGTTTATCCTAAGAAGAAATCTGATATGAAATGCGTTGACGAAAGGCGCATAAAGTTTGTGAAGTGATTTTGAGAAAGTGGGGAGCCTAATAAATGAGATAAAGGACACTTGCAGAACGAGCGATTTTTGTTTGTTAGGGTCGCCCCATTTTGTATTTGACAGGACAGCATTCCATCACACACCCAGCGCTTTTTCAATAACCTGTTCCCTTCGAGAACATCCCTTTGAAATTCCTCTTTTCGCTGTCTTCAATAAATTCAATGAGTTGCTTCCTAGAATTGCATATGCTATTCGTTTTCAGATTTCTTTAGCTGTTGTTTTTCAATGTTGTTTAGATTTAAGGATGTTGTTTTAAATTAGGGAGAAACGATAAAAAAAGCATGTATTACTTCGTACATTTATCATGTCGCTATGATTGATTGTATTCTGTGAAATCATTTTAATGCAAATTATACTTTTCTATCATTTTTTTTATTATCAGCACTATATTTTCAAATTTTACTCTTTCGCTTAAGTTTACTAATCTGATTAAATATTTTGAAAGTGACAAACGTTAAAGGGGTTCTTAGTACAAGTCAATTTCGGTGGCTTATTTATCTCATCAACTTATTTTTTGCTTATTCATTTTTTAATAAAAAAAAAATTCTAAGTAATTATAACAAATACTACGAAATAGTTTTTAAATGAATCGTAAATGTTGAAAAAAAAATTTTAATGATCCTAAATTGTAATTACTTTTATTTAAAAATATTTCATTGAATCTAAATTTCTTGGGTCGTTTAAAATGACAGACAAGTTTTAGAATAGCAAAGAGCAATTTTGTTTGCAAGAAAGGTAGCTCAGGGTCAGTGAACGCAAAAGGTCAGTGTCTACGCAGAATTTATCAGTGGATGCTTTTGTTAGTTCTTCCGCGGCAACTTTTTAGGGCTTCACCCAACAGATAAGTTCACTTGCTTCATTCGGAATTCTTTTTTGAATCATTTGGAAACAGTGCATTATGCTTAGAGCTATTATTCAGAGGAGAAATTTCTGACCTTCCCGGCATCCATTCAATATTTTCCCCATAAAGGAATAATTTTCTAGTTAACGTATTAGGTTCTAAAAACTCGTAAGTTCAGACATTAAAAAAATTTGTTTAATTTTCAGACGTGATAAAAAAATTATTTATTTTTTCATTTCTCTAAAATAATTCAGTTACCATTTTGGAAATAAGATAACTTTTCCATATGAAAGAATTAAGTATTTAGTTTTACTTTTTTATAGAATTTCTGTTATAGATAAATTTGACTTCTAATATTACTTACCAGGTGAGTTACGCTCATTGCAAAATACTTTTTCCGTTTATTTCATTTATGCAATGAATTTCGAATTATTTTGCGATAGTTTGTTGCTGATTTTATGGGAAACAAAATATATTTATGTGTTTACATTATTAAAAATGAAAACCTTCTTTCTAATAATCTTTCAATGATTTAAGAAATATAATGTAATGACTGAAGCTACATCTTCAATTCTGGAATGAAGATGTAACTTCATCTTCAATTCTTGAAGGGTGCAATATTATTGAACTTTGTTTAATAAAAGAGAAGAATTATTCAAAAAGATCCGATCTGAAAAAAATATCTTTTCAAATTATGTCTATAAATATGTATGCAATTATCTCTAATTGGCAGTCTTCTTTTGCCAAAGATAGTATATATATATTTGGAATGATAATCGTTTATTTCACAAAGTGTACTTCATCATCGAAAATGCATAAATTATGTTTTCAAAATGCAGCCTTCTTTTGAAAGTACAGAGAAGTTTCTTTTCTAAAAGGAATGTTTCATCTTAATTGGATACTTCCATTTCAAATCTTTTGTTTGAAATTGATGGAGTATTTTCACTCTTCATTTCAAAAAGTTTTCCACCTCTTTTAATTTTTTTAAATATTAAAACTATATATTGCATGCGAAACGAAATCTATTATTTTAACTTTCGACTGAACTCTAATAATTGGATTCACTAAGGGTTGAGAATTACAGCTATAAGAAAAAATGTCAACTGTTCTAATTTCATAACTAATCTAGATATCTTAATAACTGCTACCAAGGTGAATGGGCCTTAGTTTAACTCATTGAGGAAGAAGAGGTTTGTTTATCATGGCCACACCCGAAATGACTCGAGCAAAAATCTCATCTGATTGTCGAGACAGCAGTCTTGTAGAGCTCTATTCAATTCAAGCATAGTTAAAATGTTGAATTTTTGGAAAAATTTGTATGTTTAAAAAAGGATGCCGCATAACTGAAAATAATTGAGAACAATCCAGTGCGAAAGTTCATACGACTGAAATTAAACTGTTATGAGAATACAGGCAGGAAGAAGCTCCGAATAATTAATCAGTTAGATAGGAAAATTGTTCTGAATATTTCGAGAAAATTTTTTTTGGACAATGCTAGTAGATCAGTATTCTGTGACTATTTTGAAAATAAGAATACAAACATGGACAGCTTTTAGGATGGTTGCTCAATCCCATCAAGATCACACTTATTGAGACAATCTTAGTGACCTATCGTACCATCGTTATGGGAATAAATAGCATTTGCAGCTTATGAATTACAATCAAACATATTATAAATCCTATGAGATTGGATTGTTGAAACTAAATTCGATTATTATGTACTTTAAAATTGTTTTATGTAATTAAAATTTTAATTTTCAGGCGATTGCAATAATTAAGAAGAGGTTTCACATGATTGGATATGATTAATACATGACGGGCTGGTTGCATAAAAGAAATTTCTCCCATAATTATTTTTCGGGTTTCTAGAGAAAAGGCGCACGGTGAACTAATAATATGAGAATGAGTGTGAAAACTAGGAGGAAGCAACTTCTGGCAGTGAAACAGGTGCATAATTGGATAGAAATAATTAGCTAAAATATATTTTTCTACACTCATTGTGTAGAATTTATTTAGTATCATTATGAACTAATTATCTAATGGAAAATAACTAAAACTTGTATGAGGGTAACTCTCATTGAAAACAAAAACCTGTCAAGCACAAATATACTAACCAGCGAATTTCATCCCGAGAAGGATTTCAAAAGTACGGGATTAACTTAATTTCAGTTGTTTATTACTGCGTCATCATTCGCTTCATTTCTATAAAAATTCGTTAAAAAATGTAACTGATCAGTTCAGTATTTTTAAATTTATTATTTTATTTATGAAAACATTTTATTCTACTTTTAAAAAAACATTTTCATCACATGGTAATAAAATTTTAATTGAGAATAAATTAAACTTGTCTTTTTACAAGCTTGCAACGTTAACTTGTTAACCATAGTTGTCTCTCATTATCTATAAATACCTTGATACCATAATTCTGCGTTATTTTGGATTAAAAAAAAATTCTAACTGGTTTAAATAGTAATAGACTATGACGGAAACTTTAATGACTTATGTATTTGGTACAATAATTGAGCAATTTATTTGTCGATAAGAAATGTGTTGTCTTGAAATTAAAAATTCACCTGATTTCAATTTCTGTATTGGGTTTAAATCGCAATCTAATAACGTGTAATCCTTTTTGAATTTGCATAACTTCTGATAACACTACTACTCCCAAATGATTGGTCATTGTTCTTAATTCATCTCCTGTTTTTTGAATAACATGAAATAAAAAAAGAGTCGTATACAGCACTGGTCACTTTGGAACCTAACTAGGGAAAGCAAAAGACAGCACTATTAAGGATAATCCGTTATACAACCTCAATATATCATCTACAGACAATAAAATCTATTAAAGTAAATATTGACAATCTCTTATATATTTTGCAGTCTGTCTTAAATTTTCTAAACTAAAGGCATGCAAGGAGACGCTAATAATGAAAACGATTGCTGGTTTTTTAATTCGCCAGTATAAATTTGTGAGTTTAGTGTTGACTGTAGAAATTCATTGGTTTTTCAAATATAGATCTGTTGCAAATATAGTCACTTAAATTGATAAAAATTCTTTAACTAGAATAATTCAATTAAATATTTTTCTTTTTCAATAGCATTCAAATGCTTTATGTAAGTGTTACACTATTTACTAAATTTTTAATTCTACTTTTAATCAATTTCTACTGTATAACTTCCAAGTGGTTCGGACTGGGCAGTTGAAATAATGCTATTCGATAATACTTCATTTCCTCGCTTTTTACTACTTGATTCTTCTTTTGCTGCCATGGGTTATCTACCACCGTCAAGAAAGGTATCCCTTGAACTTCCTAAAGTAATCCCTTCGTCCATTTAATATCCCTTTTGCAAGGGATATTAAATGGACGAGGTGTTAATTGGACAAATCTTTGAATTCTTCAGAATTGAATGAAGAATTAATTACTTCACACACGAACTTATTATCCTTGCGATTCTCTCATCGTAACTAATGGCATGTAATTATGTTAAGTTGAGCCTAATGGTAAGAGTTACTTGATAAAAATGAACCAGAATGAAGTATTCTTTGACTTTCCCGAGTAGAGAATGCTAATAAGAATGAATGGAAGAAAAAAAGTTTGCAATATTTGTAGGAGTGACACTTCTCTCCAAGGAATCAATGCTTTAATAAAATTGAGTTGAATTCTTTGTCATAACCACTTATATTAAAGATGGGAATACTGTTAATTTTCGTTAACGGTGCTAACCGTTAATGCTAATATAAATTAACTGTTAATTTTAACCGTTGAATTTAACACCTCATAATTTTTTTAATGCAGGCTTAAGTTATTTACATGAATATTATATAACCTATCATATTAATTTGAATTGTAACACAGAATTCACAATTTTCTTATTATATTTTCTGTATCCCATAATTGCACCTTTTTTTTTTTCATCTGCAGAAAATTGTTGTTGTTCTAATGCAGTTGGCAATACAGACAGTTATATTTATGCCATAAGCTAGGGCTGCACCGCTGTTACTCATTTAGCACTACCCGGGGGCACGTGTAGCTTGAAGATAGGCTACACACGCGAGTAATACTACCCCCACAACGCTCTACGACCCTATTAGACCGAGACCTACGGCTTAAAGTGGATTCCGAAACATTACAAACGTCCATGGCACCGCCAACCCGAAACCTGTGGTACCGAGCGCTAGAGTTTTAGCCACTCCGCCATCAGGCCCCATAACTGCAGAAAATTAAATTTCCTAATTCAATACACTGAACTAAAATAATTAAATAAACACATTTTGATTTGGTTTCTTTTCTTACAATTTTTAGAGATATTTTTTAGGAAAGATTTATTGTTACAAATTTTTAATTGCAATGAATATGCTAATTAATGAAATAAAATAAAAGATTTATTTTTAAGTACAAGAAGAATATTGAAATTCTTTAAATAAAGATCGATAAAACAGATATGATTTTGAATGTATGAATTTTTCATACTTGAATATTATTAACTTTTTCTTAAATGCATTTGTGGAAAGATGGCAAGCAAAAATTTATGCATAAAAAATCGATGTGTTGATCCATCGATAAATTTGTCGATCCATCTATAAAATATATTATCGGTTAAGAATAACAAACTTTTAGAAGAAATTTTTTTTGTCTAATATTTCTTAATATATTACAAAAGAAGATTCATCTTTGATCGGTTTTAGTTAACATTTTTTATTTTGACAAGTTTTGGTGATAAAAATTTAATAAAATTGATGAATTAAGAAAAAATATGTGTATTATGTAATATCATATCTTATATGTAATATATGATATCATCGCAACCTATCATATCTTTAAGAGATTAAAGCAATCTCATTCGTAAAATATTCACTGTAATATGCATCTATAATTTAATTATGCAAATGCAGTTAATAAATAATGAAAAAAAGAAACGAAACAATAAATAAATAGTAACTATCAAGCGATAGAAATATTCAATTAGAATGCTTTAAGTTTTAAAAGTTGTGGGTAGTAACTGAATTTAACTGGAATTAAATTTAATGCAAGTATTGGTGATATGCTAACCAAACTTTCCCAGTCAAACAGTCGAATTCACCAATAGGCGTTACAATCAACTGCTGATATAAAATCTTTCTATCCAAATCAAACAGTGCTAAATTTAAGCACAGTTAAATAATTGCTGAAAGCAACTGATAACATAAAAAATCTTTTCCTATCCGAAGCTCTATCTCTATTCAACAGATGTTATAAGTCGTCTACTCCTAACATCATCTAGTGTTGATGTCACGTACTACTGCTAAGGGTATCCGTTTCATCAACGGGAGTTCAGGTTAATAATTGCACAAACCTAATATATATACATTATATTAGGTTTGTATTCCTGTATATTGTATTCCTGTATATTGTTCATTCGTTAATTCACCACTTTGAAAGTCAATATGCATTGTTGATAGTGCAATAAAAAATATTTTGAGTACTTTTTACGAAAGTGTTTTAAATTTATACATTCCAGTGAAAGATCTTCAATTCACTATTCGTTATTAAAGGCAGTCTATATACATTCATATTCAAAAGTGAAGCATGGCTGTTGTGTCTGATAAACCCAATAACAGAGTGAAACCCTTGGTAAATATGTACAGTAAAAGTAATGCACCATAACAATAAGAAAAAAAACCCACAGTATTTTTAACTTGTCTATATAGTGTTTAAAATAAAAGTTATTATTGTCCAATTATAGTGTTTAAAACAATTAATCACGCTTTAGTAACTTTAGTTTCATTATTGGATAAAACTAAGGAAGCTGATTGTATAGCAACTTTAATTAGGGCGACTTTAATGGCCTTTACATTCTGAGACATCATCACTTTTTATAGAATGACCAGATAGCATAGTGAAATTGTACGTTACCCTACATAAATAAGAATTACGATTCTATTACAATATGAAATTCTGTGTGGTCTATGTCCACCAATCCAGCTCTTCTCTTTCCTTGATAAATTGGGAATAAAAATAGGTTCCAAGTTCTTTTTGTATTATTGTACTATTAATTATTATTTTTTAAACATAAACTGGACGTCACTAAACATTGTTTGGATCCGCTGGTTGTATAATCAGTTTTTTTGCGCTTGAGTTTTCTCTCATCAAACATTCTTGTCAGTAGATGTAAATTTGAGTGTGACTTCTGTATATGGTTTGCTTTAAAACCGATATGCGAGTGTCAAAGATATATCGGACAGACATACTTTTTTGACGTCTTGCAATAATTTGATGACCTGCCACTGGTCTTTGACTTATATATAGGACGTTTAAATAGATTTTCCAAAACATGGTAATAACTTATTGTGAATTTGTCACGTTAACACTTCTTCTTTTCAAGCCCATATCGCACATACTTCTCTGTGCCATAATTCGTCCTTTCTCGACAATGAGGACTGTCTTTGTCATTAAAATGACAGAAAAGTAATCCTATTGAGCAAATAGTTCAGACTGGCTTTATTAAGGTTGCTAATAGAATTTTTTTTTTATATATATAAAGACGTTATTCAATAACTACTTGGATTTTTTCTCACTTTCAGAACTCAATCTTACTTCTGTAGTGTATATTTTAAGAGTTGTACTAACTGAAAAAAGATAACATTACAAATTAATCTTTCGATTTGACTTTTTAAAATGATGCGATACTTCTGAATTATCTTAGAGATTATACCGAACCAGATATTCTTATTTCATCTTAATAATATATTCATCTAAGTAGATAGAAATGCAGACTTGTTTTATCCTTTTATATATGATTTAAAGTTGTTGGATAAGAATTAAAAAATATACTTTTTAAAACAAAAGGGTGACGATGCACCAAGAAAAAGTTATCCGAATGAGACAAATTCGGTAGAGGGGGCTGTACATCTGTTGAAAAAAAAAATTATTAGCCTTTCAAGAGAATTGAATATTTCGGGGAATACAGTTTCAAATAGTGAACCAATCAATAAGACAGGGGCTCATTTTTAGACCATACGAAAGCTCTAATACGATTGTGTAGTGATTTGTAGAGATTGCCGATGTCCCCTTGCAGGAATTCTTGCCATAATCTCTTTAATTATTGGCTTAAATAAACGAGATACTAGGAACTTTTATCAGTTTCCATATGTGCTCTGTAGAGAACAGATCTAGCGGCCGGAGCTGTGGTCTTTATTATGAGTACAGTGAAGCTGTAAATAAAAACTAACGTAATTCGTATTTTGAAGGTTAGATAATGCGAATTACAGAAAAGGAATACTTAATTTGAAAAGATGTTTTACAACCACATGTACTTATTTCTCAGGGTAAAGTTTTGCTAACTGGTCTAAGAGGAAAAATACTCCTGTTCCCAAATCGATGTTTCTGTTTTCTGTATCCCATGCTAAAAGATAAAGTAGCTTCATTAATCGTTATTTGCATTTGTTAATATTATAGATATATAATCAAAAATATGTTTACAACCGAGTTTTAAGTTATTATTAGAAAAAGAAAATTAATTTCTAATTATCTCTTCAGCTTGAACTGTCTGCATTTAAATCAAAACTTCTCTTAACTACGTTCCTTTATCGCCATTTTAAATATTTGGGGAGACCTTCACTCCAAAATCCGTCACTTAATCCACTTCCAACTGCTTCAATTTCTTCAGTCTGCTTAGATTTCTAGTGGAGGCGCATTATTTCAGTGCTTGTATTTTTTTATAACATGTGTAAGTTTTTTTTTTTCCTTTTTAATGAATACTATATTCTATAAAATTTTCTCAGCTATTCAAATTTGTAAATTATGGTAAGGTATCAGCAGTGTTTTAAAATTTCTAACTCTAAAACTGCACGCTAGAAAACTCATTAACTTTTTTGAAATGGTTAACAAAATTAATAAGCAATACGTTTTTCGTTAATTGATTAATCAGAGGATAAAAGTTGTAAAAGAATATTTTTTGCGATATTTTTGTGATCAAAACATTTTAATTCATTGTTACATTATGGTACATTAATAAATTACATACAAAATGACATGCTAATTAAATACCTATTTAAAAATCTGATGCAATTTCGAACAAATTGACTTATAATATAAACATACTATACTTATCTTTTAACTATCCCTGTATATACTTCTTATTACACTCCTATTCATCAAAATGTTAAAAAATTTGAAAATTCTTCTATGCATATGAAAACCATAATCAGTGCTCATCTAGGAAGAAGACAACAAATTCATTCTTTCTTCTTCTGAAATCGATGAACAATTGATTCGAATTCATTTCTGCAGTATTTTCTATGAAACTTTAATCGGATTCTTGACGAGGAATCTATTAGGAAGTTACCCTTTACATTTAATGTGTTGTTCCAAATTTTGTTTGAGTTTTGTAGGAATTACTGTTTTATATAGCACTGAAACTGCTGCAAATCACTGTAACTCATTTTCTAACTTTAGGATTAAATATTTTGAAATAATTATTACAACTTTGAAAAAAATCTATTTTACTTGTAAGAAAATATCTGAACTATTAAATATTGCGATGATATTTGTAATTATTTAGGCTAAAAATGATCAGAAGCAAATTTACATTCTTGGATAATTTTTTCCAAAATGATCCATTTATTCTTTCGAACTTCCAGACTGCTATTTACTTTCCAATAATAGAAAATACTTCTTATTAAATAATGCGATAATGTGAAAAATATAGAAGCGACAATCTCTAAACCAAAGTAAAAAAAAAAAAAATCCTCTCATAATAATTATTAAATATCTAAAAAAATCCAAACGTTCTTGAGAAAAGGGATCGAATCTGTGATGTAATTGTTTGGCTCAAGTTTATTTCTTCTTGATAAATTTCTGCGTTGTATTTGTTTCAAATGATTGTTTGAATAAGTTTCAAATTTCTTACATAATTCTTTAAAATTGAATATTAATAAAATCAAGCATTAATTAATGTTATTTACTATTTCAATAATTATTTTTTCTGTCTCTTTAATTTTCTTATTTTATGTTTGTTTCCTTTCTTTTATTAGATTACTTCTAACCTAATAGGTTAGTAACAAATTTCCCTTAAAAGTGAACTAATACCGTTTATCATTCCGTAATATCCCGTAACATTTCTACTGCTCACCGCAAAGCCTAGATCGATCGGCCAATAAAGAACGTAACTAATTGCACTCCACCAAAACCTTTAGTCTGGGCACTTTCCTTCTACGTGGATTTGAAACTGGATCTGTGTTTTGATTTTCCAATTCCCATACCTGTTGTAAGGTTTGAGGGGTAATGAACCGACCCCCTATTCAAAGGTGATCTGAACCTGTTTCTGAAAGCGTTTCGTCTTGCTCGGCTCAAAATCAACATTTGCCATCATTACTAAAGTATGCAAGTGAAAAGTATTTGGAAAAGTAAGTTTTCCTTCTGGTACTCATTGTCACTTGAGTAGAATCACTGCTTTGTATGTATTTTCCCCGTTAGGGGTCAAGTAAATGGGAGCAACATTTTTTTTTAGGAAATAAGGCTTGCATCACTTCTAGGAGATATTTCGCAATCCCATAACGTAATCACTGAGGTAGATGGTATTGGATTCTCGCGGAGACACACTGATCTTGTGGTAATCAAATGACTGATCCTTTTTGTTTTGGTTTTTAAAACGAATGATAAGGACGAATGCTTAAGTAGCGGTCCTTACGATAATGCGGGGTGCAATATATATTTAGAATCTGTAGCAAAAGTACAAGACGACATGATTAATTAGGTGATTAATGAAATATTTTTAACAACTACTCCATATCAGTATATGAAGTTTCAAATTAAATTTAGCAACTACTAAATTTATTTAGACAAAAAATAATAGTCCTATAGCAGGGGAGTGCATAATTGTAAAATTATAAGACCACATATGGAAAAAAAAATAGTTTTAGCAGATTTACCACCACTTTAGATCTCCCACATTTTTTTTTGAATAGCTTGAAAGACATGGTTTGTAATTGATTTAACTAAATGTTTAAAGACAAATTCCGAAATAGTGTCCCATTTCTTCACAATAGCAGCTTTAAATTCATATGCCGTAAATCAAAATGAAGGCTAAGATAAAGCGTCAATCTTTTCTCTTTTAAGCCATTCTGTTGATTTAGATGCATGACTGGGATTATTATTCTGTTGGAAATTCTTTTTCAGCTAATCCAAAAGTGGAATATCAGATTTCCGTATGGCATCCTTCGATATGGCTTTCCATCTGTCCGAGTTCGCTTTGCCATCTAGTTTTTGCACATTACATTTTTATATATCATATATATATATATATATATATATATATATTAAAGAATAGAACACATGAGCATATGAACATAACATACAGGTAAAATCGTCAAAAAATTAAAAATATCGAAAGAAGATATAGAATATATATAGAAGATAATAATATGGAGGTTTGGTTTGTCGCTCTACGGTCGTCTTGTGCACACTTTCGGCTGAACAGACCTTGACCTACAGTTTAAATGAGATTCCGAACCACTACAAACACCCATGGCACCGCCGGGACGTGAACCCGAAACCTGTAGTACCAAGCGCCAGGATGCTAGCCACTCGGCCATCAGACTCCAATAATATGGAGGAGACAGTCGAATAAAAATATAAAAAAGAAAGTTTGGCTAGAGCGCTGATAGCTGCTACAATAATCACAGATTACACAATCACATACACACACAATATATATATATATATATGCATGCACTGCAGGGTGATTCAATGGTCATGGGACAAAACTTAAGGAGTGGTACAACTTACTAAAGCATACATTTTATTATAGGAATGTATGGTCGGAAAAGACACATTGTGGTACGAACACAAAATATGAGATATGAAAAGGGAAACATTGTTTGTTTACAACATTGCAGAGTGTGATTCAACAATAATTGCTCAAAATTGCGAGAAATTTGTTTGAAAGTGTAGCGTGTCACTTCCGATCATACATTCCTGAACGAAAATATGTTTTAATAAGCTGTAACACCTCGCGAAGTTCGTCCCATAATCTTTGAATCACCGTTTATAAATAAAATATACAACTCATGAACATAAAAAACAAATATTGAAATATTCATTATATATAAGTGAAGCAGTCAAAGGGAAGTCGTTGAAAAATCGTTAGAAGAAACAATAAAAGAAAATAATATTCCAACGTTGACAGCTATTACAATAATAACACACACACTAATATATATATATATAAAGATAATTTGTTTTGCTTTGAAAGACAGAATGCTTCAAAAATTCGTAAAGGAAAAAGGTGTTCGTATGATGCTGTGTACGGAAAAATAAAGAAAAAATGCTTGTTAATGGCAGTTGTTAGTATGGGATGGTTCCAGCAGAGAGTCTGATGCATCACTCTACAAGTCGTGGCATGCTTTACTCAACATAATTCAGCAACGAATGAGTCAATTCCTCCTACTTCTCTGCTAGTGCACCCATGAAGGTGTTTTTGTTTCTTAAAGAATAAATCCTCCCAATCGTTTTCAATGGACCTGGAGGATGTACTGCTCATACAAGGTGTTGAATGGCATTGCTGTTTAGATAATACTGAACAGTGACTATTCGATGACATAGCGTATTAAAGTCCGTGAAAACAAATGATGCTGTCCATGTTGGTACCAAAGGCTTCAGGTTCGAATCCTGGCTGTGGAATGGATGTCTGTTGGTGGTTCGGAATCCACCTCTAACTGTAGATTCCGGTCTATTTAGCCTAAAGTGTGCCCAAAATGACCGTAGAGCGACAAACCAAACCACCGACAGCTCCATGGAAAAGGCGAATATACAGCTGAACTTCATCAATGCATCGTTGGTTGGTCACAGTCCCACTTTCGAGCATATATAGGGGCGGGCGGCCATTGATCATGACGTTGGCCCCTATCTTGATACTGCATGTTGGTCCCTTTCCTGAATATTTTTATGAACAGTACCACTCTCGAATTAGATCATTTGAATCTGCAATCAGATCTATGGCTGAACCTATTTTCATCTGAGAATAGTAAGCAAGCACAGCCCTGTTCGGTTCAATTGGGATGATCGCGAGGGTCCTGCGGTGAAATCTGGATAATGGAACACATACAGCATGCCTCCAGACTTATAATTCTCTTCCTAAACGTCCGATTGCCGTCCGTATTTTGGGGGATCCGTTTGCTTGTGGAGCCAATAAATTGATCTGTCACCAGCCTGGCTGTGATATGATAATTCCTTCTTGGTAATAGTACAATCTGTCTTTTTCAGGGATAGTACTTCTAACACGACCTTCCTCGTGAGATTTGCTACACATTTCAGCTCTTTGAAATGCTTTCGAAATAGAAAGCATAGCGCTGTGGAACTCCTTGGAAACATCTGGCATTTTTCGCCCTTCTTCGATCTTTCTAATAATACGTCCGCTCTTCAAGTCAAAAATCTGGAAGACATACAAAAATTCTTTGCTAGTCAATCAAAGCTTTCCCGTTAAACTTTCACTTTGAGCAACACTTGTCCACACTCATCAAATCCTTTAAATCTTTCATAAGCGCTATCGTATGAAGAATAGGATAGAGCTTATGAAAGATTTAAAGGACTTATTATCACTTATTCTAATTTCAACATTTTGCTGACTTTCGTTTTGTTTGCTATAGATGATAATGTCCTCCGTTCTTATCAATTGTCCACCAAAGTTTACACGCATACATTATATATTCAAAGAACAGTACGAGTGGTGGACAAATTAGGTCTCTTTATAAGATTATTGTGTTTATTTATATTATAATATAATTTGCATGAAAAATTTTCTGTGACGAGAATGAGGGATATAAACAGCAAGCATTTTCAAATGAAATGACATATGAAAACCTTCATGCGAATCGAGATCTACAAACTCATAAGAACACAGCTGTTATATTTGGTGTCATTTATATAGATGTAAATAAGAGAAATTAAATATGTAGTCAATGTACGACATTTAAATAATAAAAATGTTCCAATTTTTCATAATTTCATTAACTTATCATAATTCAATTTTTCTAAGAAAAAACGCAATGTGTTTAATTTGCGACGGAACGTAGTCAACAAGTGTCATTAATAGATTAACCATTCTCAGCAGACATCTTACATAAAAATTACAGAGCCAGAAAAATTTAAAGACAAGCTCACAGTTGCTCACAGCCAGGAGAATTTGAAGCCAAGATTGTAATCTTACGGATCTACAATTCGTTTTGAAAACAACTAAGAACTCTTGATAATTCCCTCTTGGCACATATATAACGAAACAAAATGTTTCTAGAAAAACTGACTCATTTTCAAACCTTGGAGAAAACATGTTATTTCAATTAACTGAAAAAGTCAACACTTGTAAACTACCTTTTTGCCCTTCGATGAGTCTTAATACTTCTCAGGTGTTTATTCAAGTACATCAAAAGTATGTTAAGAGCAGTTTTTTGACACTTGTAACTTACATGGAGTGGACGAAAATATTTTTAAAAGAATCTTCGGCACATTGGAAAAAGGAAAGTGTTTTATAACTGATTGTGGCAAAAACGTAAAAGTCTTGCTCAAATGTTAAAGGCTATATAAAGCGATGGTGATTACTGCATACTTCATCTTCTTTATCGGATATTAACAGTTCGGTGATATATGCTAAATCATTGTTAATTCCTGTACTGAACAGATTAAAAAAAAACATTTAACTGCATTACGCTTAATTGCTGAAAAAGTTTTAACATGATATAGTGAATTCTGGACAGAAATAAAAAATTTCTTGAATGAAAAGAATCATGTTCTTGAGACAGGTCTAATGAAGTATATGAATAAGCATTTAGGAAACATCCTTCATTCCAGCCTAATTCAACTACAATAGCAAAGTGGATTCAACGAAATTAGTGAGTTTATCGCTGTAGCATAGTAGAAGCAAATGCTAAAATAGGAAGATAAGTAAAAAAAGCTCTAAAAAGGTCCATTCAAGGGCAGGAGCATTAAAAAGGGACGATAACCTGATCTCACTTGCAATTGTGTATTTCACTTTCATCGCATATTTTGTTGTCATTGGCGTTTTAATTAATGATTCGTAATTCATGTATTTATGGAGGAATTATGTATCGCCCACTATTTGAATGAATGCTGAGTAGGATAGTGTATTTATATCTTGGGAAATTATCTCGTGAGATAATTGACCAGGCCAGCCATATTACGTTGTAAAGCTTTGTTGAATAAGTAACTGAAATCTATACAAATATTTCATCTATTGTTAAATTTTTGTCTTAATTCGTTTTTAATATATAGAGAGACATTCACAATTTCGCAATGCATTTTATTTCGACAAATTTGGAATTGTTTAATTGTGTTAAATGTGATGGCAGCCCATAGAATGGAAGCGTGTCATGATAGAGCATATTGTTATACTGTATGCGATTGTTGTTAAGATTAAATTTAAAGAATTTCAATGACATTTTCTAACTGTATTTGAGAAATAATTTTTCCAATTCGAGCTTCCTTAATACATTTATTGAAGGAGTTTCGTACTTCCAAAAGGACTTCATTTTCAGTGCTAATAGTGAAAATAAGTTGGCTGGATCTTGAAACTCACCGACATCTGTGGTATATGCAGAAATAAAACATGGAGACATTTTGGGATGCCCAGAAATTAAACTAATCTATGGGGGGATTTGAAAGTTTTTCGTCGTTCTATATAGTGACCTAACTTTTCTTGTAAAATTTCTGTATTTTGAATATATATACAAAAATGACACAATATAAAAATCAACAGAGAATTGACAAGTATATAAATGTTGATAGATCTTTACTCGTCTGAAGTCAGCGGGACTCTTGCACCAAAACGTTTTCATTTCATTTAAAAATGCTTGCTGTTCATATCCCTTTTTCTCGTGGCAGAAAAAATATTCACAATGAAAGAATCAATTTTAATTTTAAATTTTTGTTTCTTAAAATTAAATATTTATTTTACATTAAATACTATATTAATGATAAAATATTGATTTGGATATAGCATTATATTGATTGATTAGCACTAAATAAAGTACCAGATAAGTTAATTACATGTGTTATTATAAGCAGGTAATTGCTTCTGAATGAAAATTTATGAGGATATTTTGGGTTCGGAATCCGACAAAGTACACTGATTTTCAAGTACTAAAGAGGAAAAATTTTATTCTGATTCTGTGATTAATGAAATTTGACGAAAGTGTTAAACAAATAGCGCTTAAAAAATTGGGCACAAAGAAAACCCACTGGTCTTATTTATTGTCTTCCTGCCATTTGGGAAAAAATTTATTGTCTTAAAAATGTACAAAATAGAAACATAACAAAGAAACATAGTATCTTGAGTTAAATGTGTGATCAGCTTAATTATACAGCCCTAACATAGCGATGTTCCATGCTCAAAATGATTATTGTTATTAACTCAGCATCAAAACCTATTGCTGTGTCGAAGCAATTTGGGACACAGGTAACTGATTAAGAGCAAAAATATGTCTCTCTGAAGCATTTCAAACATGCACAATCGGGTTCAAGTTCGGAGAATGTGCTGGTCAAACTGTAAGTACAATAGTCTCCTCTTAACCGAGTTCTGTGTGTTTCAACACTTAAAATGAATGAGTCTCCAATTACATGTATAAGGACAATCAAAAATGTCAATTTTTCAATAATTGAGCACGTTGCTTTAGATACTGTATACTAGTTAGTGCGGCATAGGAATAGATATCTACCCACACGCACACACATTGGACCCACCAAATGTGTGTCTGTCATGGATATGATTAGGCTAATAGAAGATTCTCGCGTAATGCCTGTCTAACAACCTTTTCAGTTACGTTACAAAGAAAATCTGAGTAAATCTGCAAAATTCTCAGTAAAGATTACAAACCTACATTTACTTACAATTCAGCTGACATGTGCGCGTGCCAAATTAAATTTTTTAGTTGGGTGACGTGATTCGAAGAGTACAATATACAATGCTGGAGGACTTATGCAACCCACTTCTGTGAAGCGCACAGTTGATCTTTAAACCAATTTTTTAATCGTATGCTGCAAGAAAAATCTGATATGAATTGCTATAATGGTTCTATTTCTCCTTGCTGTTAACTGTAGTTATCTGTGGAACTTATAGACTGTACCTTCTGGAACTGATTGTGCTCTTAGAAATGCATCATACAATCTATTAATTGCAGAAAAGACTCACATTCAACCATCTTTCCACATAAGATTGACCCTGATCCACACTAATCGCCCAACTGCTCGCCATTTTAATTCTCTATATTAATGATGTGGAGCACTCAAATCTAAAACAGGGCTATCTTGATATTTCACTATTCAATTTCTACTTGCAAAAATTATAGAAGTATTTAAAGCCTGTTGCCAATGACGTTAAACTGCTGTAGTTTCACTCATTTTCTTATCATACTCTGATACAGCGATAGTTTTTTTTTACGTATAATGCATATATATATATATATATATATATATATATATATATATATTTTTATAAAAATTACTTATTTTTGCCTATGTGATTGCAAATTTTCCTTTTCCCTTAATTTTTGGAAGCCAGTGTATTGATATTTCTGTGATGGCCTTTTGCTATGAGTAATGTTAGCCTCTAAGTTTCCCTTACTTTAGTAGAATTTGTAACCAGCACAAAAAAATTGGTGAAAAAATGTGGTGAACAAAATAAGAGAACCAATAGATATTTTCTTTTTTGAATAATGTGCATTGATTTGTATCTGTCACTAAAAATTTTAAATTTAGAAAGGCAAATCAAAAAAGCTCTGCACTTTCAGCATATTTTTGTTTAGATTATTCTTACTGTCTTTGGGGAACATATTTGCAATGCGGCTGTCTCCTATGTTACCCATGTTTGTTCCTTTTTATATGATCAGCCGGTAAAGGGTTCCTTTTTTTCTTTCCTGAAAGTTTTTCTAGGGAAGGAAGGCAGAAGAAACTGTGCTGTACATCGTAGATGAGTAGATCTAGAAGTTTCAGAATAAGCGGACAATGAAACACGAAGGTGCTACAGAAATCCATATGTGATACTCCACTTAAGATACAAAGATTCAACGAGAAAGGATTCAGTCCAACCAATGATAGCCGCGCCAATCAAATTCTCAACAAATCAGTTACTGTTCTGCATATGGACAACTAAGTGCAGGAATAAATAAATAGCCTTTCCAGTGAAATATGCGAGCTTACGGACCATTGAATATTGAAAAGCAAGGAGACTGTAGAAAAATGATGTTCAAACTCTGCTGTTGTAACACATTCAGAAAACAGAGCAGATCATTTTTGACTTACTTGGTGTTTATTTTATGCAAAGGAGCGCCTTTTTCTTATTTTTTAATATTTCATAAAACGTTCCATTTCATACATATTTAAAAATATTTATATTTAAGTCTCAATTATTTAATTTTTCGTAATTAATTTTGTTAGCTTTTCAGGTTTCGAAAGCTTACTTAAAATTAATATTCTATAGAAAATTTCGTTTAACATTTAGAGGAAATATTAAGATAAAATCTATCGATTCTACATGCTATACTAGGGAATCTTTGATACCAAACAATACATTCGGCCCAGTGGTAATGAGTGCGCGCAGCAAATTCATTGCTTTAAGAAACGAGAAGACAAGATTGAAATAACTTGGATGTGTTTCACAATCAAGTTTGTTAAGTACGAGTTTTACTTAATCTTATCCTACACGACACAAATGCGCGACAGTTATCGTTAAGTCTTCGCGGAAGACCACTTCAGTACTATGGTATACACAAATGAAGCACGATCGATGTATAACAACAATGAACGATAAAAACCCGGTGTATACCTATAGGATCGTTTTTCTGTCCCTTTGTGAAATTTTTAATCTCGTTTGTCTGCACAATATATCCAACTTTTTATCGTTCCAAATTCGTGAGTAGAATTGCTTTTTCTTCCCATCATTAGTTTGAAATCTGAACTTTTATTTCTCTTGGTAGACGGACTTGTTTTATTGAATTTCTTTCGAGACGTCTTTTCTACGGTTGCTGTGTTTCTTTTATTTCATTGTAGGTTGTTGAACGCCTTTTTTCAAAATGCTGTTTCTCAATGTAAAGAAGAAATTCCCATGCGTAAAATTAGCAAATTGGATTGGATTTGTTTTTAAAGAGTTATTCACTGTCCAGGCCTTTCATTTTTTCTGAGAATCATTTCGGAGAAATGAAGCAATTTTCTTGCTTGTATTTAAAAGTACACTTTAGTTACTTGTCATTTAATTTATAATTTTGAATATTAGCAAGAATTTTTTATGAATATATTGTATAAAACTAAGTACAGATATTAAAATATACCTTTTTATTTCTATTGTATAAATAGAGCATTTTAATACGTATATCACTATATATATGCTCTGCATATTGTGTATCACTATAGAATATGACATTTACAGTGGCAGGAAAACTTTAGTTAATCTTAGAGATTGGAAAATAAGGCAGAAGCATTTTTCTGCAGGTGCATTTACTCAGATTTAAGTACTTGCTTTACTTCAGAAACAATACTTTTCTCATTTATTTGTAAAAGGATTATTTGTCCATTTATTTTGTGGGAAAAAATATAAAAATATTATTCTAAAAATATTAAAGCAGGATATCTCAATTGTCAAGTAAGGTCACATATTTCGAACTCAATAAGCTGTTGCAATTTTGTCTAGCTAGCACAAAAATGCTTAAAATACTTTAGTTAAGCTGTGTTTTTTTTTCTCTCTATTTCAAACCGCTCTGCTGAGTTCATGTCTTGGTGAAGATGACATTCTATGAGAAGTAATTTTATATTCATCTAGTGGCTTTCTGTATGGATTCAGCACGTAATTTGTTTGACAGGACATGAAAGCATCTGGATTGCTAAATAATTAAAAATAGCTTGTGAGAAATGGTTTAACATTGTACGCGAATGTTTTTTCTTTTATTAAAATGAATATTTATTTGCGGTAGAAGTTCTTTGAATTTGCCAGTATCTGTATGTTGAAGGTGCATTTATTTCAGATTTTTATAGAAAGTCAAATTAATTTTTTTACTGCTTATGATTAAAGACTTTGACAAGACTTTCGGCGATAGCAAGAATATGAAAGGCATTAAACACAATTTTCTATTTGGATTTTTGAATAAAAAATATAAACAGCAAAAGTCAACATTTTCTTTTAAGTAAATGAATTTCTTTCAAATAAAAAGTAAATAAAGCAGTTTGCATAAAAGTTCTTTTAAAAAATAAATTGCATTTTTTTTAAAAAAAATGTATACATTAGGATACTAAAAGGATTAAAATTTCAATCCAAGTGATTTCGTAAAAGTAAAAATACTTCAATCTATTTCTTCCATTTTATATTTTACATTAAATATTGTTCAAGTTCAATTCTCAAATACTCAGCTATTTCTCTATAAAGTGACAATATCTGTTTTTGCTGATGACAACTTAATAATAAAATTATTTTTCTATATTTTATGAAAGATTAAAAATCAAAATATTAGCTTAACCAAAATGAAAACAGTATTAATCTGTAACCTACTCAAATAATAGGGAGGCATCAATTCCTACATTTTTCTTTATTTAGTAGAAAGGAACATATTTTCTTTATGAATACTCTATTTCTAATAGATGGCTTTTCTGTAAGGGTTCCTAAGAGAATCTTTTCAGATTGGTATTTGGCTCTGCATTGAATTCGATGAAAGTATATTAGCTTTGGTTAATTCCATTGTATCATTTGTTTATACCTCATCAGTCTGATAAAGTAATGCTTCTTAGTATCTATCACAATACGTTGATATATTTAAAAGTAATTTAATTATAACTGTGCAAATGCGTTTTGAAAATGAGCTTTTTTTTAAAATGTTATCTTTTTAAGTAACAATATCGAATGCAGACAAGTAGAGATATAACTTTCTTAAGCGATTGGTGATGCTATATTTTCAAAATTACACTTTCTGACGTTAGTAATTCAAAATTACACGTGTACAAATTGTTCCTTATATTATTTACGTATACTAAGTGAACTAAAATAAATCAAAATTAAATTTTCAGGATCTTATTGACTTTATAAAATACACTCTGATACTAATACGAAATCTATTCGTACAGAGTCTATTTATAATGAAAACACGTTTTTATTCTTCAAAACTATTCCAATTTAAATTTTAGAATTAATGTCAAAATATTTATACATTTTTGCTTAAAAAATTAAAAAAACCCCTAAAACTAATGAATTTTGAAAGCTTAAAATTCTTTGAACTCGCAAAAAATACACATTCATTATCGTGATTTACGATAGTTTTATAAATGAGCGTATGCAAATTATTTTCCAGTATATATTCTGGGATAAAATTCTATTTGGAATTTTTTTTTTTTATAATTTCGTAAAGAAGTTAAAACATTAAATCAGATTTCAATTTTGATTGATAAATTTCGTTCTAGCATAGAGTCAATAACTAGAAGATGTAATTGTCCTTCAGTGTTACTTGCAGCGGTGGATCATAGCTCATCAACTCTTAGAATCATCAAATCGGGGCCTGATGGCCGAGTCGCTCTGGCGGCACAGGTATCGGGTTCAAATCCCGGCGTTGCCATGGGTGTTTGTAGTGTTTCGGAATCTACTTTAAACCGTAGATCCCGGTCCTAATAGGATCGTAGAGCGTTGCAGGGGCATTGTTACTCCGCGTCCGTGGCTTATCTTCAAGTTACACGCGCCCCCTGGGTAGTGCAAAGTGAGTAACGTCGGTGCAGCCCTTATGGCATAAAAAGGTCACGGTCTATTTGCCAGCTGCATTAGAAAAAAAAATCATCAAATCATTGTTCTTCGATTGGAAAAAAATGTTCGTCGTTCAGTACTCCTAAAATTGCAGTTCAGTTTCAATATGCTGGAGTACACGTATCAATAACTACAGTATGAAATAATTGAATAGAAGCTTGTTTTAAAGGCCTCCTCTCTCTCTAAGTAAATATCTAAGCTAAATAGAATGATTTCTTTTATAAATTTTTCTAATGGCTTGATTTAATTGGTTAAAAAAATTTCTTTATTTTTTAAATTACCTTAGAAATTTAAATTCTTCTTTTAATATTCAATATTAATAATTCAATAAAATTTAAAATTGAATGAAGAAAGACTAGCGAATTATATTTATATTGATTGCATTAGTAAAAATTGTAACCTACTGATAAAGTATTAAAAGTAAAAATTGTAACTTGCTAATATTTTTTTATAAAAAAAATGTCAATAAATATTTGCTATACAGTAGTATATGATTTGGTATTCTTGGTCAGTGCTAACAATAAAGACGTCCTCTCATAGACATAAAATTTAAATTTCTGAAATAGTTGAAATTATGTAGAAGTATACTTTGTAACTGAACAATTTTCCAATAATTTTAAGGGTTTGTGTGTGTCTGTAACATTCTTATGTTAGTCTCTAATATAATGTATTAATTTTATTTTCCCAGAGAAGCACGGAACTAAAATTTTGAAAAGACTCCCTTTCTTAGTGTAACTATAAAAGATTTTGACCGTGAAATGATCTAGAAAGTTTCTAAGAATTTTTGTGTTAATTACAATACAGAAATTTTTCTTTCAAAATGTTCATTCCTCATTTTTATCTCCTGCAGATTCTTTCCTTGAAATGATTCAAGTGGCTGAAAACAGCACTAATGCCTTATTTCTGGATGTTTACCAATCCATCGAAGCCCAAGCCCGAGTTCCTTTGGGTCAAGTGTACGCAGATTTGTTGGCCTATATGAGTGGAAAGGACGTAGACTTAGAAGAACGCGTCAATTCTTTTTTTGACACCTTGTTCCCTGTTGCCTACCATCACGCTGTGAACATGAATCAAAAAGACTTCAGTGAATCTTTTAAGGAATGTTTGAGAGACGGCCGAGCGGAAGTCCGACCTTTCGGAGATTTGTCGGATAAGATCGGTGCACAAGTCACTCGATCCTTTGAGGCAGCTAGGACGTTTCTTGAAGCTTTACAACTGGGACTCGAAGTGATCAATACCACTGAGCACATGGACTTTGGCCCTGATTGCAGTGAGGCCTTTGTTCGACTTATATATTGTCCTCAATGCCAAGGATTTCTTCAGGTTAAACCGTGTGCTGGTCTGTGCCTCAACGTTGTACGGGGTTGCCTAGCCAGTGTCTCAGAATTGGATGACTCATGGAGCGAATATGTGAGTGCATTGGAGAGACTCACATCTGGAATGGTCGGAACTTACAACATCGAACATGTTCTGAGCACTTTAGATACTAAAATATCGGAAACCGTATCGTATCTCATGGCAAATTCTGCTGAAATTTCAAAAAGGGTGAGTTTTAATTTCATTGGTCTTATTTAGATTAGATTTGGTTTTTATGATGACGATTTGATTACATATAGGATTATGCTCGGCAAAACAACAAAATCCTTTCCTACTGGAAACAAAAAAAAATAATTTCGAAACATCATTGAGATTTCTTATTATTTTTGTTCTTAAAATATGGCTATTTTAAATCTAATATTCATGTATATATATCTTTAATTCTGGCTTTTTTCTATCTGATGGAATGACCATTCAGGAAAGCTAAATGATCGAATCCTTCTTCCTAATATTTTGTGTATTTTATCATATATCTAGAACAAGAAGTAAGCAATACAAACAGTAAGTGGAATGTATCAGATTTTAGGGGGGCGGGACTTAAAGACCTGTCACTCATAATTTCATATAACTTTTTCATTTCATCAAAAATATTTGGGGTCACTCAAACTCCAGCTATGAGCCAAAATGAGAGTTGTCAAATTCTCGAAAGTAGAAATACTATATTTTTATACTTCTTTCACGCTTATGAAATTACTTTAGTTTTCATTCGAAATCGACTCATTCAGCCAACTCCTTATTTGTATCTGTCAGACGTAACACTTTTATTTGTAAATACATACCGTTTTAAGGACTAATTGTACTTGTGCTGCTTCTAAATCGTTTTTTATCACGATAAGTTCTATTTTGTGAAATAATATTAATTTAAAATGGCTCTCAATAAAAGACCGCTTTTGAATACGTCACCTTCTTAGAATTTCGACTACCGATGTAATTACTGTACTTGAATTCTTTTGAATAAAAATGCAGTCGTATATCTACGTTGTAATTACCTCACTTTTTCTCATTTTTAGTCATTCAGTCGAATCCTTATTTTACTAGAAAATTACCGTAATTACTCAATCGTAAAACAAGGAAGGATCTGCTGAAAACCAGATCTAGACTTTTAAGGCCTTAAATCTTTTACCATTTGTTCTTTTTATGACCTCCAGATCTTTTTGGACACTTTCTGGAATATACTGCAATCTATTTTTTAAACTTGTGACGAGTAGTTATATATTTTTATGTACTTAACTACTACTTACTTTACTAACTTACTTTTAAATCAAGAATTTCCATAAATTGTTAGGCGATTTATAGTTTTGTTAGTTTTATTAAATATGACGGTTTATGATCCATGTTCATCTGTTTTCAAATTCGAAAAGAAGTTTCCTAATTTTTTATTTTAATTTTACTTTTCGAGATTATGTTCCTCTCGTCTGACTTCATCTTCTCCCTCAGTACAAGCATCCAAGATTCGCCTCTGGTGTTGTAGCCCAAGACAAAGTAGGAATCGTAGGACCACAAGACCAATGTCAGTGCCAATCTGTCAATTTCATCGGAATAATTTCATAGCGGTAGTTTTTTATTGTTTAATACAATCGAATTGAAATTTATTCAGTAAATTATTATGATACTAGTTGTATTTAGGATTTTCAATAGAAAAAGCAGATGGTTTTCTATTAAATAATAAATTGTAGGTTTTCAAAAAAGGAATTTGAATTATCTTGCACGCACATATAAGTAAGTAAACAAGCAAGTGAACACCATGCCACATTTTTTGTTATATCTTTAATAATAAATATTTTAACACTGATAACTGATTTACTCTAATTTAGTGTTAAACTTTACTGTAGTATAGCTTATGTTATAACTAATTTATTTCTAAATATAAATGATTTACTTTTAATTTACTATATGAACTTAAAAACATTGTTCTGAAGAAGGCATCCGAGGTTTTAATTTCTATGGCAAAATGGATGCCATAGAACAAGTAAAGTTAAGAGACAATCCATTTAGCTATCCAAAATTGTTTAAGAATCACTGCTCTAGAGCAGTGATTCTTAAACATTTTTGGATCGCAGCGCCTTTTTAAATTGAAAAATTTCCAACAACTCCCTCTACTTATGTGCAGAAAAAGAAATGAAAACGATAGTGTATAAAATCTGTATTTTATTATATAAATGTATCAAATCATTTTTAAAAAAAAATGTGTGTGAGTAATCATGAGAAATAAAAATTGAATAAAAGTCACTGAAGTACTAATGACATTATAAGAACAAAAACAAAAAATGAACAATATTAATGTCAAAGAGTTAAAACTTACTCTGAAACTGTCCAAATTACATTACAGGGTGCGATAGCTCTTCAGCGTGTGCGAACAACAGATATTTATAGTCATTCCAGAGTAATTTGCCTGTTGGGAAAGAAGATTTTCTTCTATATGAATATATTCTCTCAATTTATAGATTGGAACTCGATCAAAAATTACATCTTCATTCAAGAAAGATTTATTGACCTTGATATCATACATCCGATAAAGTGGACTTGATACTAAACACTTCAGCCATATTTTAATATATTTGTTCACTAAATCTGCTCAACAGCTTAATTGATGAACTATTGTATTGATGTCTACTGCAATATTGATTGCTTGGCCTAGTATTCAAAATTGACCATATACATGAGGCAATTGGCGAATCTGCCTAAATGAAATTCTAGGAGAAAGGCGTCTGTCAGAAAGCAATAAAAAAATCGATTGAAAACTCATTAGTTTGGAGTATCTAGATGTCTGGAGTAAGTTAAGATATCACAGAACTATTTTGAAAAAGGTTTCTAAAGTTCATATTTATTCAGATAGTTGTAGATGTCAAATCCTAGTGAGCGATTTTGATATGCATCACACAAGGTTTGTGTTTTATTTATGCAATGATTTAATGTTTTATTTTATTCTTTATTAAATTGAACTGAAAAATGGTACTGAAATTTTAAATTTTATTATTTATTTTTGCTAACAATTGTATTATTAATGGTTCTCCTGTTAGTAAATGGTTTTAATCAGAGTGCATGTTTTAGCAAATGGTCTTTTATATGCAGAACTCTTGTCTTAAAATGCAACAGTAGTCAATATTTTTCGGATACAATGAAATAGAATTAGTATTGTGCTTATTTAAACAATTGTACGACCATTGCAATACAGATGCTACAAAATCATCATATTTATTTTGTATTAAATTTTATTTTCTTATTTAATATATTGTATAGTGTTTCCACTACTGTTATAGTTTTGTTCACGTTTCATGAAAAATTATTTGTTTTTAATTATTTAACTATGAAACTATTACCATCTGTGAAACCTTTAATAATAGTTTTAACTGTTTTTCAGAAAATTTTAAAAATATTGCTGACACGCGTAATAGTTTTCTGAAAATAAAATTTAAAAAAAAAAAAACATTTTTTTTTTTGTACTTTCTTCCTTCGACTAATGAAAACAATCTATCGTTTTGCAAAAAAATCCTGATGACCAATAATTATTGGGAATTTCTAAAAATTATTGGAATTTCCGTTAAATGTTATGTATTTTTAAGACACTACTTTTTAAAGAATGCTAACGAAAAACTTATCGTACTATTTTCAAAGTTTGTGAATCCTTTAATAATAATGTGAGCTAATTTCTATAAGAAATTAAAAATATGTGGAGATTCCCCGTTTGAAAAATTTGAAATTTAAATGTGGATTAAATATATGAAATTTTTATTTCTATAAACTCTAGTGTGTTGCATTCTATATGAAATTTCATTCAAAGTCTTAACAACGACGCTTGTTTTACTTCTATAGTTGAATTGAGAGTTGCTATAATAAATTGAGACTATGTTAGACATTGTATGTATTTTTGAAAAAAAAATAGCTTTTTAATCTATATATATAAGCCATATCTTCGCCAATTTTAAGCAAATTCTGAGATATGAGGTAAAAGTATATTCATTTGATATAAAATGACTGTGTAATACGAGTTCAAAAATTTCGTCTTACAACAACTAAAAGTTACAACAATGAATAGAATAGTTAATTTGTCCAACAAACCAAACCCATTTACTATTTTAGGTTCCTATAACTAAACTTTTAATCTGACCAAGATTGCCTTTCATGCAAATTAGATAAAGACACGAGAAAATTTGGGGATCAAGTTCTTATAGTTCCAGTTTGGATTTCCATCAGACAAACGAATAATAGGTTGCAACATTTAGAGTAATTATAGATGAATAAACCAAGTTGTTTTAGTATAGAATCCAACTAATGCACGAAAACGAAATCAATTTATCGTTACTCCATCTGTTATAGAACATTTGGACTCTCTATATTAAATGCTCAAAACTTAGGATTAAATGCTTAAAATGGACGTTCTCGTTATATATGTGACTACTTTCTAGATTTCTATGCCTTTGAAAATAATGACATTTACAAATCTAAAGCAAAATAAGCGGAACGATTTGCTAGGAAAACAGAAACAATAGTACAAAATGGGATTGTCAGATGTTTCTCAAAGAGGTGTTTAGGAGGATGTTGAAGATTTCTGTGTGGAACAAAAATGAGAGTTGTCTATACTAATAGAAATACACTAAAGGATGAAATATTCTACTTTTGATCCAAAAGGGAATTTTTGATCAGATTTTCAATCCTTCTTGGATCGCAATATTGAAATTCAGAAATTGGTATTCTCCATCTTTCCTCGTAGAAGGTTATCATTTCTTAAGAAGAGCTGGAAATGGTTAACTGGTCTGGATTTTTTTCCCCACATCGACCATGGAAGCTTGTGAATTTTTAAATTTGGCGACTGTCCTAGTTTTGAAAGGTGTTTAATTTCATTATTATGTTCTTTAAACAGCGAGTCAAGTTTTTAACTTCTGCGAATAAGTACATTATCGTTCAAATAGATACGATCCTCTGAAGGAGACAAGCTCAATACATACCATTGAACAGTTCAAATGATTACACTCTAAATACTACATAATCCGTGCTGTTTGCTCTAATTATATTACGATATATCTGTCTGAAGCCTTCTCAATTTCCACCTTTTACTTTTCTGGGACTGAAACAATCTTTGTTATAAATCTCCGCCAGAATTCTATATATGTAAATCCTTTCAGAGGCGGATAAATTTGAAAAACGTTTCTAGCGTTCGGAATTCTATGCACCTGAATCACTGTAATAGAGGGGAATATTGAATGACGTCACAACTTCTCTTTACACAACTTATCATCGTATCATTTTCATTAATACCATTTGAATTTACAATACCAAAACAAAGTTATTTTTTTGTCACTCTTTCTATGAAAAATAGTTAGTTATTTTTCGTGTATTTCAAAATGGGTTCAGATTTAAGAAATCTGATATTTTTCTTCCTGCAGCGTTAATTTGTTTTCTTTTTTTTAAAGAAAGTCTAAGAGCATTTTTTAAAATCCTATCAAAACAATAATTATTTGAAATAATGTTTATTTTATTTATCTCTGTTCAGAAGTAAATTCCTAAAATAACACTTCTTTCTTCGAAGTATTTGTTATTATCTGAAAAATCTCAGATTTATTTTATGATACATAATTACTTTAGTCGCTATTGATATGTTTTTTGAATGCTCTCTTTTAATTTTCTTTGTACTCTTGAACAGTGTTTTCTTGTTTCATTTTACACCAGACAGCTTTCTAGACTTTTTCTAAAACATTTTGTTTAATTTCTCAACAGTTCAAAAACTAGTGAATTTTGAAATAAGATCAGTAATCTTTGATGCTTCTGTAATTTAATTGTCTAACATTTTGGTATTAACATAAGTCCTGCATATAGATTAAATAAATCTTATATTTCTGATAAAAGTTATTTTAGCTTGTCTTAAATACTTTCCTTTTGAAAACAACAAAGTGTAAACATAATTACTCATTAACTTGAAGAAAAAGAAATTATTATTTTTACATATAATATACATATAAATTAGAACATAAAAATAATCATCTTCTTAAAACAATTATTCATTCCTTTTTAATTCAGTTTCTCCTAATTTAATTATTGTAAAAAATCAAATTGTATATACTGACTGGCTACTTTAATAATGAACTTCTGCGGCTTCATCTAACCCGCCAATAATTTCTTTTTATGAACCTTTAAGTGAAGGAAAATGTGTTAACCCTCTGCCCTACCTTTCAATAAAAAAAAATAGTCAATCTTTTTTTTAATATATGCTTTAACATAGTTTATAGTAATTAGATTTTGTGGAATCGATTTCAGTTAACTAAATAATCACATTTTAGTTCTCAAAATTAATATCTTATTTAAGTGATTTATTTGATCATGTCGTTATTAATTATCATGTTGTTATGTCTTTTTTTCAATCGAAATCATTTATAATTTTCTTTCAATTTCAATTCGATAAATTTTTACAGAAGAAATAATTTCACAAATAATTTTCTTTTAAAGAAATTTTCATTTATACATTAGGAATTCTTTTTTCAGTTTTCAAAAATGAAGCTTCCAAATTTAGAAGGATTATATGTTGAAATTTTAATAAATTTATTATTCTGTAAATTTCTTTTGTATTGAAGTTACTTTCTTACTCAATAAGTTTTGTTTTTACTTCGAAACATTTATTACTGTATACGGCATTTTGATAGATTTGAGAGCAATATAATTTTACATGAACTTAGATACACAAACCATTATATAATACACAGGTGTGCAAAATTTCTGCAACTACTTTATTTTGCCGTAGCATAACAAGAAATTATCCGGAAGACATGAAATTCAGCTTACAGGGACAATAATTTTTACTTGAAAGACGAAGATAGCACATTAATGCAAAAGTGAATAGAATGCAAAAAGTGTGGAATCAACCCAAAAAGTCTTTATCAAAAGAATAATGGTGACACAAATGCTTGTATGTCCAAAAGGGAGAATAATCAACGGATATTTTATAGTAACAGATATTAACAGCAATGCTTGTTTGGCCCCGTCTCTTCATACTCAACACCAGATTCTCCGAGAACCGTTGAGGTAAGAGTGCCCATTCCTCCATTAGCATCTGTTTCGGTGATCTCCGGCTGATATAATGATTCCGAAAGTCATCTCTTGAAAACATCCCACACTTGTTCCATAGGATTTAAATCAAGAGCGGACCAATCTGTTCTAATAATATCTTCACTTTCCAGAAGTTCCTAACTGCACAAATCTGATGTGGCGTTATCGTCCATAAATACGAAGTCTGCACCAATCACAACTCGGAACAAACGCTCGTGGAGAGCGAATCAATTTCTGATAATAGCGATGCCCGGTAAGAGGGCTATCATCGAAAATTTAGAGTTCATGCAACTTTTTCATCATAAAACTACTATTTCAGAGCAACCTAATGCTCCTTTTCTTGAATGTTAGAGAAATAAAACCGTGTCTATGCCTGTCTTCATATCAAATGACGTTGAAAATTTCTTGCTGCGCTGAAACTACTTAGATGAGATATCCAGTCTTCCAGTTCCTTACACCAGTTTAAAAAGTGTCGCCAATGGACAGCTGTCAGTGGGATACAGCGTTTAGAAAGATGGGTCATTAAACCACCATTATAAATTAGCATGACAACAGCAAAGCGCGACACTTTTGGTCCCGTTACTATATGCAGCAGCTGAACAATGCTGGCTGCAGACTGATAGGATCTCTTTAGCCAATGGGATTATACTAAGTCAATAATTGCTTTTCTTGAGCTTTTCTTACAGTTGCACTTGTGGTTTATCCATTCGAAACTCTTTTGATATGCTTGTCACATTACGCCCCTCTTCAAAGTGACAATTATTCTACACGTAAAGTTGTTCAGAAGATTTCTTCTAGTCATATTGCTTGTATGAACTCATTTGAAGTTGAAGAAAATGTCTTTAATAACTATTTTTGCCCCTTTTTTTACTGTAGTCTTTCATTACATGTGCTCACTGCACGAATTTTGCATGCCCTCTCGTCACCCGTGGCGTTTGATTCCTAATAATTATCAGGAATCACCTTTCTGCTGAATTGAGTGTTCATTGTAGAGATTGCAATTAACTCTTCTGTGTAATATCATGGCTATTTGCGTAAAAATTACATTGTTATACACTGTACTTTTAAAAAAAACGATGCTTTGTAAATATTAAACATTAAAGCTTATAAATATGTTTTTAAACCAGAAACATTAATTGCCCTAAAATAATATTATAAATTATAATTTTTAAACACTGAACTGTATTGATTATATGCTAAAGATATTTGTTCACTTTTTAATAAATAATATTTGAATTTCATCAGAATCTGTATATACTTCTAACTAATGATTTTCATTAAAATATATAAAAACATTTTTCCCATTTGAATATTTTTTTTCTTTTTGGAACACTGGAAAGTTTTGAAAAGGATATTAAAATACTTCTTCTTCATTGGTGCAACAGCCCCGTAGTGGGCTAAAGCTGTCTAACTACAGGCAGATGTTAAGACAGAAGTTGCATTAAAATACTAGAAAATTACACTCAAGATCCAAAACATTATGACCACCCCTACATTTTGCAATGAACTCGCCTGGATGACGTGGAAGGCAAGCGATCAGATGGAAGTGGTATTTAACTGCTGCTGGAGAGTCTGAAGAATCATTCTTTCACTTACTTCTGTGTGTGATGGGAAAGGCTGCGGATCTAAGCGACTTTGATAGAGGGCAGATTGTAATGGCTCGAAGGCTCGGAACAAGTATTTCCGAAACTGCACGACTCGTGGGTTGTTCGCGATCTACAGTTGTTA
This sequence comes from Caerostris darwini, assembly GCA_021605075.1. NCBI lineage: Eukaryota > Metazoa > Arthropoda > Arachnida > Araneae > Araneidae > Caerostris > Caerostris darwini. The sequence continues at coordinate 114,421 of BPLQ01011723.1, read as the reverse complement.
GTACTTATGCAAAGTGGATGAATGACGGTGAAACCAGCAGTAGACGACATGGTGTTGGACGTCCACACGTTATCAAAGAAAAAGGTCCTGGGAAACTGTCTCGCATGGGGAAGCAAAACCGGAGCCAAACAGTGGCTCAGCTGACAGCCCAATACAATGCAGGGCCAAGTAGAATAGTATCGGAGCACACTGTTCAGCGGACACTGTTGGATATGGGGCTACGCAGCAAACGTCCCACTCGTGTGCCTTTGCTGACCAAGCGTCATCACCAACTGCGCCTGCGCTGGGCCCGGGAACATCGTGACTGGTCCATGGATCAGTGGGAGAGAGTTGCCTGGTCAGATGAATCACATTTTGTCATTCATCACGCCGATGGCCGTGTCAGGATACGCCGTCTTCCAGGCGAACTGTTGCTCCCTCAATGTACAGTAGGTCATACACAGGCCGGTGGTGGCGGTATTATACTTTGGGGGGCGTCTCTGTGACCCGTGGTTGTGGTAGAGCAGACCATGAATGCTACAGGGTATCTGAACATCATTTCGAACCAGTTGCACCCTTATATGGCCTCTGTTTTTCCAGCTGGAAATGGAATGTTCCAACAGGACAACGCCCCTTGTCACAAGGCTAAAATTGTGTTGGAGTGGTTCCCGGAACATGATGCTGAATTCCAGTTAATGTCCTGGCCGCCTAACTCACCGGATCGCAATCCGATAGAACACATTTGGGATGTCCTGGGACTTCAGCTCAGAGTTCAAAGACCACCAATTCGCAATATCTCGGATTTGCGTGACCGTTGCTTAAACATCTGGTACAATCTGTCTCCGGCGATCTACCAAGGACTTGTGGCATCCATGCCAAGGCGGGTTGAAGCTGTGTTGCGCGCCAAAGGTGGGCCAACTCGTTATTGACAGGTAGTCATAATGTTTTGGCTCTTGAGTGTATATTAGACATAATCCAAAACAATGTTACAAATTCTTTAATACTTTGTATAATTGCAATTCCACTTCGGAATTAGTTAATAAATTACTTAAAATTTATTAATTAACCTACATTTAATACACCATGTTCAACTCTTTTAATTAAAAAAATTATGTATAAGATACAAACTATAGAGTTGCAATTCTTTTTTTTAATTTGCATCTTTAATTGCAGTCTTTTACTCACAATGAACCCCACAACAAATTGGTAAATTTTGTCTTGACAGCTGTAATAAACCTTGCATTTCTTTTTGTCCATAATGCCATGTCCCAGCCATCTCATTTCCTGCATTGCGAGAACATCAATACCATAGCTATAGAATATATCAATTGAGGATTTTGCACTTCGTTGAGGTTTCGGAACAGGCATTTTTGCAGGGTAACGTAGTTGTCTTTACGCCCAACCCCCCACCTAGAGGATCAGTCTCTAATATAATCCTCAGGGCAGGGTGCCCAGCTATGACCTCTGACGCTGGGTACTCATTATGTGACATGCATGAGCTGCGTGATTCTTTCATACTCGGTCACCACAGGGGTGGGGTTTTTTTCCTACTGTATGTTAAATCACAAATCAATGTTAATTTCTCTAAACCTTGTTGATATAAATCACGATGCTTTAACTGTGATACGTATCTTCAAAAATATTGAATTGTAGTTTGTAGTTAAAATGATGTCAGCCAATTTATTTTCATAATTAATTTTCAATATCCAGCGTAACACTGATTTATATATTTCATTAATCTTCAAAAGCCTTTTTTTTTTGTCTTTTGAAATTGTTTGATGTATACTACCTACAAATATTCTATTTGTGATTAATTATTGCACCAAATTTTAAATCATCTTCACTAAAATTTAAATTCTCTTCTCTTTCTCTTTTCTATCATGTTATTTAAATGTATCTGTAGTTCTTGTATTTTTTTTTTATTTTTTATAAATGATATATTATTTATCTTCTATTAAATCATTGGTACCCAAACCCTGTATACAATTCTTACCCAATAAAAGCTATTTTCTGTATATAAACACGAACAATATTGCAGTAAATTATTTAATATTTATTATCGTGTAGAAGTAAGACTGCCCTGCTGGATACAAATTTTTTACATAAATTAATTTCAGCACATGGACTACAAGACTTTTAATCAAATATCATGTATAGTAATTTTCAGCCATTTTTTGTTGAAGGTGCTTGGGATTGGGGTCACTTCCTGGGGATATCTCTAAGGGTAGAAGTCAACTAAGCTGTTGATCCTGGACATATAGGTCTTTACCAGCACTATTACAAGTATTTTGTTTTCTTTGTGTCTCTAAAAAAATCTTTAAATGATTTTTTTTTTGATGAATTTTATGTAATCGTTTGGTGCAGCATGACAAATATTGAACCCGTCCCACAAAATAACACCAACTAACAAATCCACCTACTTTTTTCAGGTTGTTTAAAAATTATTGAACTGCTTCACAGTTTTCAATGATTTGCGTTGAATTTCTCATTATATACACCCTGTTCTATAAATATCTTATTTATCATTTATCCTTCTTAACTTCTATAGTTTTACCCTTCCAAAAATTGTAGCAAAGAGTATTTAAAAGATTTTGTTTTTTTAGTGTTTTCCAAGAGCATTCTTAACAGCGGGGAAATTTCTTGACTTTGATATAAATGTTTCAGAAGAACTCAACACCTGCGAAAGTACCCTATTCGAGCCTGATTTAATATGGGCCACTGAGGAAGAAATAAAACAGAAATTATGGGATCAACGGGTAATCGTATGTAGAATAACATTAAAAAATAATCAGACCTAAATTCTACAAAACGTTCAATAGTAAACTTCTATTAAAAGTATTCTCAAAAAACATTGGAGCCGGAAATCTCCACTGTCCTGTAAGGCCATACATTCCGAATCCAATAATATGTTTCAACACTATTCAGCGTTTGGTTATTAAAAAACATTTTTGCAGAGGCTATAAAATATGTTCAAATTGTGCCCGCACATACAGAATGCAAAGATTAATGCTGGTTAAATAGAGAATGCTGGATCAAATGTGTTGTCAGCACCCTCACCCATGCAACT
>BPLQ01011723.1:84743-111275 GCA_021605075.1 Caerostris darwini | reverse complement strand
CCAAAAAAAATTCAATAGTTCAACTTATATGTTTTGTTTCCATAACGACCAATAGTAATATGACGGGAATAGTCAGCCCTCTACTTATTTAAACCCCTTCCTCGCACACAATTTCTGTTTACTTATTTTGCTACTTTCGTTAATTTTATATTTATCTCTCCATCTACATTTATCTCTGTTTTCTCAATAATTTTTGGAAAATAAACGGTGTCTGGAAATCAAATGAATCTCGAGCGATATTTTTGCCATAAAAAATGGTAACATTAAAAAATTTTTAAAAGACACAGTATTGAAAAGTACGAGATTTAATATGCCGCCATCTTTATTTTTGAAACAAATATCATCATCAGACTCAGGATTTTCGTGAATGTTACTAGACTGTTGATAATCCAAATCACAGACATAAACGTGATCAAAGATCAGACATGGCGTGATTTTTAACCAATTTTCAATACTTGTAGATCCAACACTTCTACAATCAAATGATTATTCCATCCTTAACATTAAAATTAACATTGATTTTATTTACCCGTTTTTATAAAACCTCACATTTTAGAGACCTTCATTTTGGAGCTCGACTGATTTGCTTTAAAATGATTTTTTTTTCTAGCTCATGACTTTTCATGAATTTTATGTAATCGTTTGGCGCAGCATGGCGAACATTGAACCCGTTCCATAAAATAACAGCAACCAACAAATCAACCTACTTTTTTCAGGTTGTTTAAAAAAGTATTGAACTGTTTCACAATTTTCAATGGATTTTCATTGAATATCTTGCTATATACACCATGGTCTATAAATATCTTATTTATCAGTTATACTTCGTAACTTCTATAGTTTTAGCCTTCCAAAATTTGTAGCAAAGAATATTTAAAAGATTTTATTTTTTTAGTGTTTTCCAATTACTATCTATTTTTGAAAACTTAAGAAATGTCATGCATTATAGAAATTAACAATTAAAACTCTGGTTAGAATTAAATTTTCGTGAAGTGTGTTTTCAGTATTTCTGCATCACATTCTATTTTTGTCCTTATTTATGAGAAATAAATTTGTGATTAAAGGAAAAAGTAACAAAATAATAGCACTCCAAGAAGGGAGGCTAAAGCGGACATCGGAAAAAAAACCCAGTTTTTTGCCAAAATCCAAGCCTTCTAACAGCCGCTATAAGAAGTTTTCTACTAATTTACGATGCTTTCTTCTTACGATCTCCAGAAGTCTTGAGTCCAGAAGTTAAATGAATTTCCAAATTAAAATCGGGATGCTAAACATGGAACAGAAGAATATTACCCCTCGGATTGGCTGGCCTTTTAAATCTTGAGTGAAATTACCAAAACGGATGACTTATTAGAAGTAAATAAGTTTTAGTCTTTCAAATAAAACATTTAATGTCATGTAAAATACATATTTAGGAAATAAAATATTAATACATTTTATAAAACATTTAGAAAGTTACGTGTTATGCTAATTTGTATTTATAAAGGGAAAGAATTCTACTTTTAATAGCTTTTTGAAAACTATTGACTAAATTACAATTAAAGAGTAATTTTATTTTTTTAAACTGTATTGTGCTTCTTTTTTGAAAAGAAACCTAACCTGAAGATCAGAAGAGAATTGTTTTAGGTAGTAACTGTTGAAAAAGATGTCTTAAGTTTAGAAAATGCATCACTTGAAGCATTCTTTACGCACTATTTAACCATCCTCTACTGCATCGCACTTGCTGACATGCAGAAGCTGGCAAATTGCCAGTTTTGGGTTTCCACGGGATTTTGTGAGCGGCTATTTAGTTCCGAATCGAAATATGAGCTCCAAAATTTTGGAAGAGACCAAATTCCCATAATCTGTAACTCTCAATAATGTTGGAATCACCTCTTTATTTTCACTGGTTACTGTTTAGAATACGTTCTTTTATTTTGAAATCGTTCGAGAAATTTGTTTCCTCATTAGTGGAATATAACTCGAGCTCGTTGATTTCTATAGAGCATTTTTTTTGCTTCAACCCGTAAAAGCACCCAATTAACAAAACAATCTAAAAGGAATTTATGGCAAGCTTGCCATGTGTTTTAATAAAAAAATATTTATCAGAATACCGATCTGAGACAGGATTCCTCAATCCATCTCTGTTATGAATGCAACTCATATTAAATCATCGACGTTCTTCACTGACTACTTATTTTTGAAATTCTATTTGCATGAAAATAGTTAATTTCCTTAGTTTTAATATATTCTTATTATTAGTTTTCACAACTTATTTTTATTTTTTTTTAAATATCTCTTTTACAGTGGTAAAAATTTCATCATCTGATTAGTGATTTTTAAAAAAAGTACATAAAATATCAAAATAATTGTGCTACTCGCTTTTTGCATAGTTATCATGAAATACGTCCTCCTTTATTTGTAGGTGGCCAATTGGCTAGCGTTCTGGCCTTTGGTACCACAGTCCGCTGGTTCGAATTCTGGCTGTGGTATGGATGTTTGTGAGTGGTTTGGAATTCACGTTAAACTGTCGGTCTATTTAGCCTAAAGTGTGCATAAAATGATCGTAGAGCGACAAACCAAACCTTTATTTGTATTTGAAATTTCTTTTTGGCAATCCGGCCGGGGAAACCAACTTCTCTGCATTTCGTATCGCACATATTGATACACATACTAAAGTGCTTTGAAGCTCAACTGCAATTTTAGAAGCATTCATCTTAATACATTTTTTTATTTACAAACAATGAAACGACGTTTATAAGAGTTGAGAAGTGACGGTCTGATAAAACTGTGAAATTATCATCCATTGTGAAATAATGTTGACTAAGAACAATTAATGTTTGTCAGTCTACGAAGTCTATCAATCAAAATTGAAATTTGGTAACGAAGTTGTAAAATTCGTTTCCTTTCGGAAATTTTCTGTGTTTCCTCTCCATTTAAGAGTTATACTTCAAAAGTACAAATTTTAAAATTGAATTTTAATTTCAGCGTATACTGGAAAATAATTTGCATATTTGTAAATCTTTTCAATCAATTTGCATTGATCGCTTGCCTTTCAATCCTTCAAATTTCATTCATTTTAGATTTTCACTTTTTAATAAAAAGGCATAAATATTTTGCTAATTATTTTGAAAACATCGAGTTTATAGAGTTGCTCATTCTTCTGGTAATTGTTTCTACCAAATGCCTGTTGTATTGAATAATAAAAACGAATTTCGATTATAAAGTGGCACTGTACGTATACTTTCTATTGACAAATCATTCATTTTCTCAGATGCAACATATAATCGGTTCATTTGTTATGCATTAGACCTCCCTTTTGAAAGCGTCCTTATTATTTTTTAAGTATACATCATAAAATTATATTTTCCTTTTTAATAGATATTGTATACAAAACGATTTTCTTTAAACTCGTTTATGATTTCGTTAGTCGTAATGAAAGCCTTTTTCTTTAATACTAATTTCTGTTTTTGTTCTAATGCAGCTTGCAAACACTTAGACACTTGTCTTTGATGGCTTAAGGCCAGCGCTGCACAGACGTTACTCACTTAGCACTATCCAGCAGGTGAGTGTAGCTTGAAGATAAGCTACGGACGCGGAGTAAAAATACCCCCGCAACGATCATGTTTGGCCGGGACCTACAGTTTAAAGTAGATTGCGAACCACTACAAACATCCATGGCACCGCCGGGACTCGAACCCGAAACCTGTGGTACCGAGCGCCAAAGCGCTAGCCACTCGGCCACTCAGGCCCTAATAGTAATTTCTATCATTAAACTTTTTCGCTCTGATGCTTTTTATATCTTTCCTTAGGTCTAATTATAAATAAAATTTAAAAGTTACAGTTACTTAATTTTCTTAATTAATCAATTTTTCTACTAATTAAAAATTAAAAAAAAATTGTAAGGCATTTTATGAAAATCATAAAATGTATCTTTCCATATGATAGTATCTGGCCCTAAGAAATCCATCCTTTTTCCAAATGACTTTATTCCTCATTCTTAAATGCGCTGTTTCAAATGTTCTCCAAATGAACGTCCATTTTCAACCAGAAATTGGATCTCATCAGATGAATGATTTTTTCATTTTTTTCTGGCTGAAAATTTTGATTGAAGAAAAATATACAGTCAATTTTGTAAAATCTTTATTTCAAAACTATCATCTTAAAAAAAACTAATTAAGAAATGAAAAACGTAATTTTTATGTGAATCGGTTTGTGGAATCGGCTGTAAGAATGAAAGAAGCAGATATTCGTGAATCTGCACAGAATATTTTTCTTTCTTTCTTATTATTGGAAAATGGGATAATCAAAACAGTCTTATACCTTTGAATTGCAATCGAGTTGCGTATTTTGCTGGAATAAAGTGAAATAGGTTTCATTGTGCCATTCCGGAAATTAATACCACAATTTAATTAAATTAATTGCCATGTCACAATTTTAATGGTGTGTTACATTCATGATAGTTATTAAATTTAACCTCAGATAACTCACGTCAATTTAAAAAGATACTCTATAACCAATTTTAATAAAAATTTCTGTGTTCATAAAGGTTTGAGTTGCTTTCAAAAACAGGAATTATTTTGAAATTTGTTAAGGGGTTCAAAAGTAATGAGTCTTTAGAAATTCGGTAGAATTTTTTTTTTTTTTTTTGCTTCCATTTTGAAACATATTGTTTAGTTTTGAACAAAATGAGTATTCATTTAAACATAGTCTTAAATATATAATGATGTTAGAACTTTCTCTGTGTTAATTTTATTTTTGTTTTTGAGTTTAGAAAAAGAGCAACTTCAATTCCATTAAATTTCTCACAAAAGTATCTTCTAATAGAATATTTGATAGAAATATTTGGATGGGCTATTAACGGAAGTTTTTTTTAGAAATGAATTAAAAAGCGTAAAAATATTCGTAAAGTTAAACTAATTTATAAATTTTGTTACAAATAATTTGCAATTAAAACTTAGTTGAATATCTTAAATATAGATAAGTTTCATAACACAGTACTGAACTGCAAATTCAAATTATATCATTCCTGAAAAGAAATTATTTCCCCCCTGTTAATAAATTGTAGTAGAATTGCCGTTGTGTTCGTAAACAAGAGAATCACTCATATGAGTAAAATAATTTGTCATGTAAGGCAAAAGTCCAAAAAAAAAATTATATTAGAAAGGAAGAAGAAAAAACCCCATCAAAGTATAAATTTGTCTCTTGTTGAAGTTGCCTGTCATTTCTATATACACAAAATTATTCGCCTGTAAATAAATGTTAGGGCTAGCAGAGCAGTGACAAAAAAATCGCTTGCTTATTAGATAAAATGAGAATGTAATAATTTTGTTAAAAATGGATGAAAAATAGGCTGAAGTTTACAAATAGATGAAGACAGTAAAACATTAAGAAAATCACAAATTTATCATCATCATTGGCGCAACAGCCTCATTGTGGGCCCAGCCGTCTGCCAACTGACAGATTACGAGACGAGAGATGTTTTTTTTCTTTTTACGGGGTAGGGTTGTCAGCCCAACGCTCAACAGCCATATTAGAGCGGAACATACGGCTTAAAGTGGATTCCCACAAGTTCATCACGGGAAAAAATCATAGTCAAGATAACTAATAACAAGTTATTTAAATACATGCTGTATAAATTAAAAAAATGTGAAGTCTGAATAACTTTTGTATTTACTTTGATGGCATGCATCGTGATAAATCAATGGTTTACCAGAATATTAAAAAAAATTATCCAACACTTGAAAGAGCATAAGCTTGAAGAACTTTCGAATGATAATGCGATATATTTTTTTAAAACTGCTGTACAATACGTAAATATGAAACACGTAAAATTTCTTCCAGAAAATGACTTTGAAGAGATATGGGTGAATAGAAAGGTTTTTGCTTTGTCTTAGCACATATGTTTGTAATTAGTGAGTCAAAGTTTTTTTAATCAAATTTAAACCTGAAAAGCTACGCTAAATAAGTGCGTTTGTGAAGGCTGCCATGAAATAGTTTAGCATGCGGGTGCGATTCCAACTGAACATATCCTCAGTTTCAGTCACAACTAAATTCATGCTTTCTTAGGACCCATCACCTTCTCACTTATTTTTAAAAAGCTCGAACATTTTAGCTCCAAGCTTATAATTATGATAGAGAAAAAAATATTTCATCTTCTTTATTTTAAAGATTTATACTTTTTCAATCTAAATGAAAAATAATTAAGTAATGAGTTATGATTTGTCATATGTTAACTTACAAATATTCACATTAAAGACTTCTGAACCGTATATATCTCTGATTCAAATTCTTCCTCTTAAACAATCCTGTGGCTTTTCACTTCAACAACTTATAATTTACGCTACATACGTAATTTACGTACATTTACGTATTTATGCTACATACAATAAGAATTACTTTATAGAATTTTTGAAAAAAAAAATTATATAAAAAAAAAAATGCCTGGAATAGCCTATTGAGGGTTTTTTTCTATCAAGTATTAGAACATACTACCAGCCATTTGTACGTGAAATTTGAAAGAATTTGAACTTGGAAAAATGTGTTGTCGAAGGTACTCCCATTTCTAGCTCATAAGTGAAAGGAACACACTACTAAAAAACTTCTACTACTAAACTACTAAACATAAACTCTAAAAACTACTTCTACTAAAAAAAATATTTTTCAAATAAGTTTAAATGACAGCTCATTTTGTTTTAACTCAACAAAATAAACTTGAAGAAAATGACGATTCTCAAAAGTGCTTTTCAAAATGGACGGGGAAAAAAGCTCATCTAGACAAATTTTTGAACCAGTCTTAAAATAATTCCTATTTTTGAAAGCAGCATTAAAAGTTGTATAAACAAGCAAATTTTTATTCAAATCGAAGATAATAGCTGCTTTCTTGTTTCAACGTGAAATGATCCTACTGGAACGAATGTACCTTGTCCAACCTGCTTATGTCTGTGAGAAGTTTCTCAGGCTCAGTACAAGTTTCCTTAGTTCGAAGACTTCCACCCACATTTATAGTTAATTATCTACAATTTTATTTTGGGCTGTGAAAACTATTAGAAATTTGATAAAATCTTAGTATAAAAAAAAAAACTTATAGAAGAAAATGCAATGAGTTTGAAAAAAAGTTTCAGCGAATAGCTTAATAATTTAAAACATACCGTTCATGCTTTAATTATGAATGTAAGAATGTTTTCCTTTAATTATTTTTCTGGTTCAACATTTTATTGTACACATAGACAACCGACATAGTTTTTGACGCATACATTTGGATAGGTTCCTAATATCAGTATTACGAACTGTTTAAATTTAAGGAATATTATACAGATTTTAAAATATATTTTAATAACAGGAAGATAATTTAATTTATTACAAAATTCAATTTCTTATAGAAATTTGATATTTGCAAAGATTTAAATAAGTTCCAGACACAATCATTCAATTCTATTGAAACTGAACGCAATCATGCATCAAATGCGAATTCCTTTTTGAAACAGATACTCGGTTATCAACTACGGTTCTGTTGGATTTCAAACCGCATTTCATGAGTTTTTAGAAACGTATGAAGTAAAGTTTAAATAAAGTTCGGTTCCATTGTCTCCGTTGTAAATCAGTAAAATCTAGATTTGTTTGAATTCCATTTTAATATTTTTGACATGTAAACTTTCTCTCCTTAAAACTATTCGAAATATAGCTAGCATAAACATCTACATGAAATTTAGTATATTTAATTAAATGCATTAATACAAAATTAAAAAAGATATCCAGAAGCAATGCTTTTTAAAAAATTGATAACGAAATGTGGCAGTGCACGGAATTTATTTAAATGCAAATGATTCCAAAACCCCTAACTGAAAGTTTCTTTCAACAGATTCGTTAAGAAAAGGGAATCCAACAGATCGCGCTTTTATTCTCGCGACCTTTAAATTGTGAATGAACGAGAGATTCTCGTAGCGCAAGATCGATAGATTGGAGTGTTGCAGTTGGAGTGAAACTGGAAAATCGTTGAGAAGCTTCTGGTTTTTCTTAAGTACTCAGTTCATTTCTCAGCCATTGTTTTGAAAAGAGTTTCTATATTCACTTCAATTGCAAAAACAAAATTTTTTCTTCAACTCGGTACGTTTTGATATGTTTCATTTGAATTGCTAATTGAATTTTATTCAGGAAATGGACGACACATAATTATTGTATTCGAATACAAGAAAATACTCATTGTGGAATCCAAAAGTTCTATGCTATTCTTGTTTAGGTATTCCCTGCAGAAAATTTTAGCAGTTGACTTGTTTTTCTGTTTGAAAACCTTCTAGCATATTGACTGTGAATATCTCCTAGAAGTTTTCTCGCAACTTTCGTGACCTCCCGATGTTCCACTCACATCCTTCTAACTGGAGAGGGAAGGTGTGAAAAATGAAATCTTATTTCGTCTTTATTCAAAAGTATCATTTAAATGAATGGAAACTGCACTATTCTTATTTTATTTCGAAAATGTTCTTTTCACTAATTGCAAAGTTGATCGGAAATGATTGTGAAGAACGAGACTTCGGGAAATGCCGTCGAGTGAATTCCTCGTGAGTGACGCACCCGGAGAAAGTTCTGAATGGCGGGGATCATGACCTTGACAAGTCTGGCCTTGTTCTGGAATGTACCTGCCTTCTTTTCACTTACCGGATACATAGTTGCGTGGCGACTCGGGAATGATTCAATTGGCCTGCACTTGGAAGAGTGTCTTTTTAATATTAGCATTCGTACGCAGTGGAATGTGTGGGCTTTTTTAGTTTGCTATTATTAACCTAATAAATGCCTTTCAACTCTTAATTGTAAAATTGCAGGACTTGAAGGAGAGGAAAGTTTCAGGAATTATTATTAGAAGAACTGAAAAAAATATCAATGTGCTTTTAGAGCAAAAATAATGCTAGATTTTAAACGGGCTAATATTTACTAATATTTGCTTTACAATTTGCTAAACGATAAAGTGCAATTTTCATCGATATTTTTTCCTAATAAAATTTACCAAAACTAATATTTTTTTTTAAATTTTATGTTGCCGGATATATATAATTATCTATATATATAAACATAAAATATACATTAATATGCTTAGTGATTCGTAGTAATAAGAATTTATACATATTTTCATTAATATGAATTAATTTCATATATCTATACAAAATAACTATTCAAATTACTATTGCATTTTTAGACAAAAATTGTTTTTAATACCTTTTTATATAGTTATCTGTTTAGGCGTTTCCCATTGATAAACTTCTTATCAATAAAGCTGTCAAATGAACAAAGGTATAAAAAGAATATTTCAGCTTCTGTGCATTAATGTGTTTTGCCATTGACTCGTTCGACCATTTTACATTTTACAGCCGATACTATTCTTACTTATAATCAATGACACGTTCGGGGAAACAATAATCAAGTTTCAAAAATTGGTGGAATTTTAAAATAATTCTCAAAATTTTGTTACATTTTTATTAAATTAAAAAGAAAACCTAATGCGAAGGAAATTTGAAGGCGGCGTAACAATATACAGTTAAAAACGTTAAATTTATTGTCGTTATTTACAGCTAAATAAAAATGATTAAAAATAAATATTTTAAGAATGAAAGTGTGGAGGTGGTTTTAGAGACTTTCCACTATATAAAATGAAAGAACGATTGAATTTGAAATTTGTGTTTTTAAAGTAGAAATAGAAAAGAAGAATAAATATTCTAGAAAAGCATAGAAAAGAAGAATAAACATTCTTTATCCTAAAGGAGACAAACTTTACAACTTCGTAAACGAGGTAAAACATTAAGTCAAATTTCTACTTTTGATTTATGGATCTAGTTCTACCATACCATCAATAATTAATGATTTCGTTCTTTTACAACTTTACTTAATCACTCACGCAGTGCACTCTCCATTTCTTATGATCGTGGATTCGTTGTTCTTCAATTGAAAAAAAAACAAAAAAACTTCGAGGATTAGGGCTTCGAAAATACCAGTTCCGATTCAAAACATTGAGTACACGTGAGAATCTTAAGTAATGTTTAGCTTTAGCAGGAAAAAAAAAAGCATTATTATAAATTTTGAAAAAGAAGAACTCATCTTTGGATTTATTGGTACGAGAACGGTGTGGCACCCAAGAAGTCTTCTACCAGCAGTGAAATATGAAGAATGTTCTATGAAGTTGTATGATTGCCTTTACTGTAAGAAATTGAATCTTTATTAATGGATCCATAATATTCACATTAGCATGTATAAAAATGATAATTTACAATCAAGTACTGCAAAAATGGGACTCCAACGTGATTCATTTTTTAATTCACCATAACAGACGTAAACGCACACTGTTCAATACTATCTTTTCGATGTTATATTGCTGATCAATTTCTTCATCTTCTTCCACGGTGACCGAATATCCACCGTATTTGTGAGTTAATTTTAATAACACAATAAGATGAAAATCCATTTTTAGAAGGGTGTTCTGAAAATTGCTCTTCAAGAAGATTGACCTTTTATTTCGAATTAAATTACTTCGATGGTGGAATTCGTGTCATGTCTAACTAAGAATTAATTGAAATTTATTTCTTACAAAATTCGTAAATTATTTTGACTGAACGAATGCTTTTAACACTGTTAGAAAAATAGATAATTTGATTTTTTCCCCTCTAAATAAGGGAACAGTTCATTTGTTTTAATTAAAGTAAACTATAAAATAACAAATAACTGTTTGTATGTATATTAGTTGTTTTTGTTTAATAATTTTACTTAAAGGATTGAAATTTCAAGCATTTTTTGAACACAAACAAATGTGTACGAATACTTTCTACGTTCACTGTATGTTTGTTAATATTTTTTGTCACCCAATACTACCCAAGGAGTACATTCATTACTATTAATTTCTGAAAATAGTTACGCAGTTTCCCTTTAGCTTTTAGTTGAAAGCAGTTCGACTTTATGCTCTATTACCTAAATTGAAATAAATAAAATAAGCATCTTCATGCTTTTTTAATGAACGCGAGGTTCATGTTTGTTTCGGAGCATGACTATATTTATTATACAAAATTACTATTTCGTATATTATTTAATTATTGTTTTGCTGGCTAAATAGATGTGTTTTTCCCCTGTGTAAACACACATGTATGTCATCCCGAAAAGAAAAAATCTCTCCTGATTAAAACTTGTTCTAAATGTTGTGCACGTCGAGAAAAATTAAATGTAATCTTCTAATAAGCTAAGTAGCCGCCATGGAAAAATACGTGTGTTAAGACGGGTTATGCATTTTTTTCATTCCGAATGAAAAAACACGTCATGACGATTTTAAAAATTTCTTTCCCTCAGGATAAAGAATGTTTTTTTTTTTTTTTTTTTTCAAATGCAGCGGGCAAAAAATTAGACAGCTTGGTCTTGGATGCCTCAAGGCAAGCGCTGCACAGACGTTACTCACTTCGCATTACCCTGGGGGTGCGTGTAACTTGAAGATAAGCCACGGGCGCGGAGTAACAATGCCCCTGCAACGCTCTACGATCCTATTAGACCGGGACCTACGGTTTAAAGGGGAACATCCATGGCACCGCCGGGATTCGAACCATTGGCCGAATCTAGCTTTCCTCCACACGTTCTATTGCTTCCATATAGATTGAATTTACCCTTGTAGGGGAACAGAGTTTTATTCCGACTTTGGAATATGATTTTTTGGGAAAAGGGAACATCGTTTTTTTATTCAATATATTAAAGTGCAACGATGAAATCTTGTATTAGGAGCGGCATCATAGTTTCAGCTGAGAACATCGATAATGCAAGTTTTTGGGCGTTTAACTTCTGATTTTTTACGGAACGTATAATCTAATCGTATATATATAATATAAGGATGTGTGATGAAATCTTTTATTATAATAATAATATATTCTTCTTTGTAGTAACTCTCAATATTTATTTACTTCCCGAAATATTGACAACAGATTTCGTTTTCCGACACTTCTGTATCTTAGTATTTTTTGGACATAATCATTGCTTTTCTCAACGGGTTCATTTCTCTGACAGACTTACCATCTATCGATCTTTTAATAATCAAACAGCATTCATTCTAGCACATTCTCCTCCTAGATCTCATTTAAAGATCAGTTTTTCAGAGCAAAATAAAAAATTATATCAGTAATATTTTTTATTACGTTTAAATTTTTCAAATACAAACTGTAAAAATGCTTCAAAGCAAAATTTAAAATGAAAAAAGTGGTTATAAGCTAGCAAATTCGTTAATTGTGTACTCAATTTTGTTATATCGGTTTTTGACAAAGTTTCATGTATATTTCTTTTTTGAAATAAAAATAAATTCAATTCAATTCAATTTGTTTTCACATAGCGGGAGCGAATGAGCAAGATGGTATAAAATGAAACTTTTTTTAAATTAAATTTCATTCCGATTTTCATAGTGTATACTCAATTTTGGGACCCATTTTATTTGCGAATAAATTTTTTCAGTACTCATCCATCAGTCTGACGGCCGATTCCAATAGAGACAGGCGAATTAGCTGGCCTAGAAAAGTGGACATAAATTTCTTAGGACATCAACTTCATGTTTTGCGAACTAGTCTTGAACGAATCTGGCGTTATGTATGGTGCAATCGTCGATCGTCTTGATAAACAAATTCAGTAAAAATGTCCTCTCAACGCAACAAGTCCACATAAAACGATAACGCAGTTATCCAGGATGGCAATTTTTATAATTTTAGGATGAAATCTAGGATAGCCATCATGTGAGAGTGGATTTGCACCAGTTGTTTAACGTCATTCACTGAAATACATCCCAAAACTGCAATGTTTCTGTAGACATTCAAAATGAGGCGCCTCTCTGGATTTCCTGATGATGCGATAAGTTTAATTAGAATAAGGATTTCATAAAAAAATTTCCAAGGTGTTTGTAATGAAGACAATTTGAGTTACTATTTATGGCATGTTATTCTGGAATCAATTTCCAACAGAATAAATTCCATGCTCCATACTCGCATAACTCTGGAATGCCTTCTTTGTGCTTGACCTCTTCCTAGGTTAGCTAGGTCCCCAGAAAGTTCGCCGATTGCGTATGTATGGAATATAGTAAGCCGCCAGTTTCTGCCACACTGAAATGTGGCAGATCTGGAGCAACAATATAGGATTCCTTTACATTACATAAGCTCGTACAAGTATTTATCATCGCCAGGGAAGATTTGACCAATTACTGTTTTGAACATTCAATGTGCAATCGATAGCCGTTGACAGGTCCTAGAGCCTTGAATTTTTATTCATTTCCTTACCTGTATATATGGGCTTTACGTATTTTTAATTTCAATAAAAACGATCTCTCTCTTCCTGGTGCCTCGTTTTTTATACAAAAGAAAAAAATTTAGATCAAGATCTTGAATTCAGGTAGCACGTTATTGACAAAAAAAAAATTTCTGCTGTTTTGCCGTCAATTAGAACACTCTAAATAAAAAAAATTCAAATATTTAAGCCTTTGATATCTTAATAAACAAGAGAAGAATCAAGTTAATTGTTTTAATCTTCCATCAAACCATGAAAATCTATGTTCTTTTCAAGATATTTCAATTTGGGTGGGAATAAAGGCCAATGTTTTACATATGTAAAATAAAGAATTTAGTATGGATTACATTAGAGTGTAGAGTTACACAAACTGATAAATTTTATTACAATACGATATTGTATTACACTGTTAAATATTGATTTAACTTTTATGAAAAATATTGAATTCATTAAATAATTTTTTTTTCTGTGGATTTATAGCAATTAATATAAATTTTAAAAATTTTATTTGATTAAAGACTTGTTCACGATAATTATAACTCCTTGTTGTCTTTAAAGATATCAAAATCCATGTTTTTTTACTTCGAATTTAACCTTGATTTGATTTGTTTTTCTTGGCCAGAGTAAACCGTATAGCAAAGTCAACCAGTATTCATTTAAAACAAAGAGGGCTTCTTCATAAGAAGCTATTAGCTTTGTTTTGTCTAATGTTTGATGGAAGCACGGCGTTTTTCTTTCCTTTGCTGCTTACTTAGCATGACGAATTATTGACCGTAAAGTATATCTGTTCCTTTGACGCCCACTTCCTCCTTTTTTCACTAACCTATAGATAAAGGGATGTGTATTCAAGTTTCATTACCTGCAGTTCATTAATATAGGAATCTGCTCTTCAGAAGAAATTCTTTCGTAATGCTGGAATTATCAAATATATTTCTGAACTTTTTCAAACTCTCCATTCTTGCACTGAATTTTCATTGCACTGCACATTAACTGTTTAAAGAATCCAAAACTTCAAAACTATTTCTTTGTTTAGCGTTTTAATCAAGTTAAAGAAGTGAGATCAATGAATTAATCTTACTTTTAAGTACTCCAAAAATAAAAATACAATAAATTTTTTGTGTCTAATTTGTAAACAAATGAACTTGAAAATATGAAATTTGAAATATATATACATTAGATAGGTACATTTCTTAAATTATCAACAATTTTAACATTAAGTAGGACTTACTACAAATAAATAATTAAATTTTATCCATCATGTGAAAAAATGAGTGATTTTTGTGAGAAAAATTAAATAAATGTCTTTTGACCTGAGACGGATTTAAGATCTTACTTGATCTCTAATGGATCAGTACAGGACTTGAATAACTTTCTAAAGTCCTCAGCCATCTGTTTTGACAAGGTAACTAAACATTTCTCTTTGGATTAAGGTCCGGAAATCGAACTGGCCATTCCATTCCCTCCAAACCGTGGTCTCGAAATTTTCATCAACAAGCCTAGCTTGATGCGATCAAGTATTAGCATCCATTATGATGAATTCATTATCAATAGAATCAGCATATTATCTGCCATATGGATCAAGGATCCTGTCTCGATATCCCAAAGAGTCACAGATCCTCCATGGAGTACATGCAGATCAATGCGACTACCCGAAGAAGTTCCAACCCAAACTGTAATTTCACATCCTTTATAACTGTATCTTTCAAAAATATTAGACTGGTAGTATCTGGTACCTTGTTCTCTCCAGATTAGTACACGACCTGAATCACTTTTGAAGTAATCTTGGTCTCATCTATGAAGAGAAAAGAAGCCATTTCGTTGCGTGCTCCAATAAATTTGCTGTCTTGTTCCAACGTATACGAGCACCCTTCAATCGTCTGTAAGGGGTCCAAGACATGTTAAAATCGAAATTTTTCGATTTTATGAAATATAACAGGTGGGCTGAAAGGTTCGTAGGCTGATACATAGATGGCGCTACTAGTATTAAATCCATATGATTTTTAGTTAGCCCGAACCTTCAAATGACACGTGTATAAAGTATATTAGTATGTGAGTTATAGCATTTTTAGTGCAGCAACTTTTTTTAGTTTGAAAAAATGGATAAAAAGGAATTTCGTGTGTTAATAAAGCATTGTTTTTTGGCGAAAAAAAATACTATTGAAGCCAAGACTTGGCTTGATAAACATTATTCGGACTTTGCACCAGGAAAATCAACCGTAGAGAAGTGGTTTGCTAAATTTAAACGTGGCGAAATGAGCACCGAGGACGATGCCCGCAGTGGACGCCCCAAAGAGGCTGTTACCGACGAAAACATCAAAAAAGTCCACGAAAAATTTCTGATAACCGTAAAGTGAAGTTTATTGAGATAGTTAAGACCCTAAAGATATCAAAGGAACGTGTTGGACATATCGTGAATGAATATTTGGATATGTGAAGGCTCTGTTCAAAGTGGGTGCCGCGCGAGCTCACAATCGACCAAAAACAACAACGAATTGATGATTCTAAGCAGTGTTTGGAGCTGTTAGCGTCGATATGTGACAATGGATGAAACATGGCTCCATCATTTCACACCGGAGTCCAATCGACAGTCAGCCGAGTGGACTGCACGTGATTAACACTAAAAATGCTATAAGTCACATACTAATAGTGCAACAGCTGTCAAATTTATACACGTGTCTTTTGAAGGTTAGAGCTAACTAAAAATCATATGGATTTATTACTAGTAGCGCCATCTATGTGTCAGCCTACGAACTGTTCAGTCCCTGTTATATATGTTATTTTTTAATTTATGCTAAACATTTTGATACTAAGTCTTTGATTGTGCACCAAAAACTTCCAAAGATATTTTTAAAAAAGCCTTTTCAACCTTCAAATAGTCGCTACTGCACCTAGTGGTTAATATCGAAATAGTCGCTATCGCACCTATTGGTTCGAAAAAATTCGGTTGGAAAAAAAAAACTTTATTTATTTTTTAATTGTGTACTTAAGGACTTAAAGAACTGATCCAAAAACTTGCAGTTATTGTTTACGTCTGTAGGAAAAAGTTTGAAATCTATTTTGTACTCACATCCTTTTTTTTGTTGTTGTTGTTGTTGAAAAGTTTTGTTTTTATGATGAATTTTTCATTATCTAAACGATCTTCTGGTAAAAAACCTAGGTAATGTATATATAAAGAAAATGCTTAATATTAATGAAAATAAATCTTAATTTGTGTATAGAAGTCCAGTTAAAATTGACAAGGGTAAAAAAAACTGTCATTTGAGACCCGCAGAGCTAAGAGAGGGGGAAATATTGGAACATGAAATCCTTCTTTTGACGGAAATATAAATTTATGTTTCGGAGACCTTTTGAATTTATTTATGAATGCTTTATATAAATTTATTTTTTTGAATTTTCGTTTATTTTTTAAAAATTTATTTATGCATGTATGTATGTTTTTTAATATATGTCGCACAACGAAGGTCACATTAGTTTTTTTTTTTTTTTAAAAAGAAAAAATATTTCATAATCAATTTTTAAATTTTTGTTTTTAATTTTCTAAAATCTCTCCAATATGTTGTACTTCTCATAAAACCTTTGCCAAAAAGTTCTAATTCTATGGGGAAGTTGCTTTTTTCTTTCAAAAGTTATCAAATGAAGTGTAAAAACAGTGTCAGATTGCAGCTTGCTGAGGTTATCGAAGTTCTGTTTACTCATCCGTGAACGCACAAAAGGGGCATAAAGTCCTCAGTTGTGAATTCGTTTTCGTTATTAACAAATATTATCATTTCTGTTGCCGTAAAAGGATATGAAATGAACTGAGGCCTCCTTCGAATGGAAAAGACTAAAAGAGTCTTAATGTTTGGCGGTCTCCTAGAAACTGAATTTTCGTATCCAAACTGATCCCAGAGTCTTTGAACTACATTGCGAAATGCGCTAAGATATCTAACACCAACATCATGCCATAATTCCATATCTGTAGCATCAGCATTGCCTGCCATAGAAACGATTTTAGACAAGCAACTCTTATACATGCCAAGAATAACTTCGCATCAACAAGCGTTAATCAAAATTACAGATAAATTTAAGGGGAATATTTGCAGTTTCATCGCCTATATAAGTATTCAATTTTTTAAAAATATAGGGGTAGCTATAATTCATTCATAAAATGTAATTAAAGTTATTTATGCAAATTTCAAGCAATAAAAATGTAGGTCACTTGTTTTAGAACTTAAAAACGTAGCAATTCATATAAAAGTAATATTTTTAATATTATTTTTTCTTCCATGAATAATTATTTTCAAGATTCAAAAGAAAAAAAGGAATATTCGGGATTTTTTCTTAATCACCACAAAAATGTTTTTAAAACATATAACTGTAATGGCGTTTCAAGATAATTTGGCCAGCTTTCTATTCTTAAACATACATTTGAGATTTTTCATTTCTCAGAATCAAGTTTTGTCGTCAGTCCAATATATTGCATTTCTATAAAAAAATTTTAAGTCTTTACAAAGTAAGTTAGAAAACTAACATTGCAATTCAGATCATTTGATCACTGTTCTGTGTACTGAACGATTTACTTTTCTCTGTGTGTCACTAACTTCTCTGTCTTTCAGCAAGACAAAAAATTCGTCCACTCCATACATTATTTCGATAATCTACATCAATATTTTCATTTTTCCAGAACATTTATATTTGGTAAGAATTGCTTGTTTCTACGTGAACCAATCTAGCTTTTAAAAATCTAATAATTTAGTGTTTACTTATTATTATTTGGCATGTTTTGTGTAGATATTCGGTAAGTTTAAGCTCATGAAAAATTTTCTTTCGCTTAAACAAAAATCTCACATTTCCTGGATTTTAAAATTAAGAAAAATCAAATTTTTAACTCGGAAATCTATATATGGTAGAGTTGCCAAATACTTTCGTGCCACTTTGTCCCTTAGTGAATCATATACATCCTGTTATTGAGTTTCATTAAATTACATTTTTATATATAATATTAGAGTGCAATTAAAAACTATCGAATAAACGGTTTTTAGATTTTATTGCATTTGGATTCTAAACCTCTTACGGTTACAAGATTAATAGATAAACGAGTGCTGTTGTGATTGATTCACCGCATTAATTTTGAGTAGACATATGAATTTTGAAAAAGACAGCAAATTGACTTTCAAAAGAACTGAATTTGTTACATTAATTGATGAAAACTTCTTTAGATTTGTAAGAATCTTTCAAATTCAACGCATGGAAATTCATATGAGAGGCAACTAACTTTCTGTTCTCCTAATCAATCGTTAAATCATAATGAAAATAATGACTAAGTATTAAAATTCTATTTAAGACTATTAGTATCAAACAGATTAATATATATAATTAAAAAAAGCATATAAATTTATGTGAAAAGCAACCTATATTCCATAACACAAGTCATGACTTAGTTAAGTTTAAAGTTTAAATAATATGCAATATTATTTTAAGATGGTGACTAGTTGTATTTATTAAATAATTTCTTATAAACTAGAGTGATAAATATTTTTTAAAAAGCAAGTATTTCTTTTGGAGCTGAATTAGATTCAACGATTTCCGATTACAAACAAAATTATCGGAAGGATTCGAACATCAGCAACACGATTAATTATCGATACCAACCACTCAACATCTCGTCACTTTTGACATCTGTCTTTCAGTTCTGTTATTTCAGTAAGTAACGAGTTGGCAGCTCTTCCTTGACACTTAAATGAGATCAAAATAAATTGAACTTAAAGGATCAAAAGGCTCATTTCTAATAAGTCTAAAGAGTACTAATTCGATAAGTGTTCTAAATTTAGGATACCATCGAATTTATGAGAATTACTCTTTTGAAATATTATGTAATTAATCAATTCAATAACCAAAGG
Source organism: Caerostris darwini (assembly GCA_021605075.1). Lineage (NCBI taxonomy): Eukaryota > Metazoa > Arthropoda > Arachnida > Araneae > Araneidae > Caerostris > Caerostris darwini. The sequence continues at coordinate 92,142 of BPLQ01011723.1, read as the reverse complement.
TAAAATAATCTCCTTTTTTAATTTTGTTGAACACTTCCTAAAATTCGAATAAATTTTTTTTGAAAATATCGAATATAATTGTGGATCTTTAGATAAAATTTCTTTTCCGCATTTCTGATTTTCTTGATACTATATTTATATATTATTTTTTGTGTCACACATGAAGAGAAGACATTTACAGGCAACTGCCCTAAATTTGAGAGCCATAAGGAAGGAAACACCCATCAAGCTCCCAGACAGATGATATGAGATGTTTAAATCGACTGCAATGGACTCTGTCAGTGCACTCCTCCTCTTTAAACCACAAGTTAGCATTTCTAGATATCTAAACAATAAAGTAACACTCGAGTTAAAGTTGATATATAGTGTGATAAAATAGGTATTGAACGTTTCAAAAAACTACACTGGTGTCCAAAAGTTAAGCATAATTGATAATTATGTGAATAAAGAAGGAACTGTCAATCAGAATGGCAGGAAACGTGATATGCGAGTGTAAAATGGTTATAAAATAAGAAAGCAAATCAAAAGAACGATAATAATTAATTTTATTATCCAAAGTAGCAGTTTGAAAGAAAACTGAGCATAGCAAGGGTTCACACTTTAAAGAAAAAATGAAAGAAAACATTAAATAAAATACTGATGCTGCAGTTTAATAAGGCGTGTGGTCACCTCTGCACAGCGATTTACCATACTTGCTATGAGATGATGAATGAGTTGTGGGCTCAAACGGTTCAAAGTTTCTTGGAGAGCTCTCTTTAGTTCTGTAACGGAGCTTGGTGGGTGCGAAAGGGCTGTAAGTTGTCTCCCGAGCATATCCCATGCATACTCGATAGGATTTAAATCAGGGGAGTTCGCAGGCCACGACATGCGCTGGATGTTTTCCGTTTCAAGGAAGTCATCAACCAGCATCGATCGGTGACATGGCGCATTATCATCCATGAATATGAAGTCAGGACCGACAGCACCTCGAAACAAGCGAACATAAGGCTCAAGAACTTCGTCTCTGTATCTTTGACCAGTCACAGACCCCGTGTCAAAGAAATGGAGGTCTGTGCGGCCGTCCATCATGATGCCCGCCCATACCATTACTCCCCTTGATGGAAAATGATGTCTTTCCGTTATGTTTCTTAGTTCAAAACGTGTTCCTCGTTCTCTCCATATCGTTACCCGACGAGAATCACTACTGAGACTAAACCGGGACTCGTCACTGAACATCACATTGGCCCACTCTCCCACACTCCAATGTTGATGTTTCAAACTCCAGTTCAAACGAGCGCGTTTATGCGCAGACGTGAGGGGAATGCAAACTGCTGGTCTTCTGGCATACAAGCCAGCATGATTGAGTCTCCTGTAAACAGTTTGTCTCGAAATTCGTATTCCTGTGGCGACTGTGAGCGCCGAACCCAGTGCTCTGGCAGTACTGCCCCTCTGACGTCGCGCACTTATTACCAGATATCGGTCTTGTCTAGGGGTTGTGACTCTAGGTCAACCTAATACTGGTTGTCGAGTAACATCTCCCGTTCTTTGAAACCTCTGCCACAGTCTTGAGATCACAGACTGGTCCACATTAAAAATTCGAGACACTTCGGTTTGTGATCGTCCGGATTCCCGCATTCCAACGATTCTTCCTTTCGCAAACATGTCCAATTGGCGTCTTTGTGCCATCATTCACCTTGTTTGATGGTTAACAACGTTCCTTCGCACAGCAGTTGCACGAAACTTGTCTGAACTGCCTGTGCTGCGTGAATCGGTTTCTCTGCGTTCCGACATGCGCATGACGTAGTCGACTGAAAAGTTTTGCATAAACCCAATGATTCTTCTTCACCCAATTAATATCCGCAAGAAATTTAATAATTTTACGAATATTTACTCCATGTTTTTCGTATTTTACGATTTATGCTTAACTTTTGGACACCAGTGTATAGGCTTCAATTGAGTGAATTTCTTACTTCAGAAGTCTTCCGAAAAATGATATCAAATTATTACTATTATCTTTTTATTTTGAAATGTTGGCAAATAAATGAAACCAAACGAGTTCTGATTTCCAATGTTGTATCAATTTCTTGAAATGTAGACATTCTAACTAAGCAAGAACATGAAACAAATCGATTACTAATAGCAAATCTTACTTGAAGCTATTCCTTCGGAACTATTTTTGGTTGTTGTTATTACTTCATATCTAGCATTTTCATACCTTTGCAATGCAGATAATATACTGCGATTCGTCTATTATACTGAAGAAAAAAATATAATCAAGTTGTGCTTTTTTAAGTTATTTTATGGTAGGTTTTCGGGTTTCCCCTCATGCGACACACAAATGTGGGCCATTTACTAGTTCTCCCTTCATCATCCATTAGTGGTTTTTCAGGGTTTACTTGAGTAGGACACGAAGTTACCGATGCTAAAGATCTAAAAGTTATGCTTTCAAGTCTAAAACACCTTTAAATGAAGGATCATACCAAAAATTCTTAAATAGTTTTAAAATCCGTAAAACTGAATCTAATATTTAAGTGTGATTAGAAAAAAATTATTTTCATGCACTGAAAAAGACAAAAAGTTCAAATTTTCATCTATAGAGGACGTATTCAAATAACTTTCTGTGGACACTTCAATTATTTACATTCAGTCAAATAAGACAAACGCATCAAAGCACTAATTGTTCTTTGTGTCACCAGCAAAAGAAATTACTCTTTGTGAACGTAACTTTTAACTGCATTTTACAACACAAGGATGCGAGAAAAATTGTTTCGAATGGCGTCTTTTCATACTGATCAAGAAACTAACTGATGGTGGTAAGCTTTCGATTGAAGCATATGCACCTAAAAATTAACTGGAGTTAAGTCTGTTGATTCATTTTTTTAGCGAATGCCATTCATTCCTGGGCTGCTGCTGAAATCATTGACTACCATGTCTTCCAGTTGCTTTTGCGCATGGCCTAATAAAAAGGGATACACAATCAAAGGATCTACAATAAAGGATCAAAGGATGCAGTAAAGCCAGACTAATGACTGAAACTGCCTCTCGATGTAAACATGGGGGTTTTTCCTTTGCCCAAAACTGACAGTTATGAGTGTTTATTATTTCTTACAAGGAAATGCGAATTTCATCTGCCCAGAAGATATTTCGTAGACATTGTGTATCTTCTGTTATTGTTGCAAATTTTACTTGCGAATTTCTCTTATTTGACTTCATCCTGAGGTAAATTCGAATCCACTAGGAAGCCATACAGATTTTTCAGCATACTATATATTGTTTGAGTTACATCACATGCGCTACTCCCTCCATTAGTTAACCTAACTTCTATATTTACAAAGTCAAAACGGAGTCTGCGAACATTCAAATCCCTAAACGTTTTAATCTGGCAGGATCAATGAAGTTACTCATGTCCGTCATTCAACTTTTACTTTTCTGTGCCCTAAACTTTTTTACCCGGCGATTCTTGACTGAGGTAAAACAATGTCATCAATAGTGATTTATCCTCTCACTCTAACATTTGTGGAAGTGATAGAAAAAGTGGGAAAGAAATTTATTGGTAGTATATCTTAAATTTTTTTAAATTATAATTTGCATGTATAGTGATTCATTTTAGGAAGCCTACTGTATCGACAAAAAGGAATTTTTTTCAATACTTAAATAAATTACCACTACATACGAACTTTATTACTTATAACATTATATTATTGCAAACCGCATTTAAATATCCAGCGATTCAAATTCAATTATTTTTTAAAATGTCTACAAATTTATGGGACCCTCTGTATTTAGCTAGAGAAAACATATGAATTATCATACATATGAAAACATATATATTTTAAAAATATGATATTCCTATTTATCGCTTTAAATGCATTAAAAAAAAGTTGTTGAAATTTATACAACGGAATACTATTTCTCTATTAATAGAGCAGTTCGATCCAAATAATATTTCAAATCTATACAATTAAAAATATGTTTGAAAATAGTACTTAACATACTTAAGATAACTTGCATTAAGTTAAGCAGGAAACACATTGAATTACAAAACTAGAGCGCACAGTTGCAAAACAGAAGGTATTCAAGGTTTTATTAAGTAATGTTAGTACTACTTGGAGCTGATAAACATTCGTTTCAGGTAAAGGAGAAGTGTGGTGCACCGAGGAGAGTGAGTCGAGAAGTGCCCCCAGTAGCTATCCTTCCCACGTCCTTCCATGGGAGACCCGTACCCGAAACCAGCTTATACATGATGCTGCAGAACTTCGTTTACAAAGTCACCGAATCCAAAGACTTTTATGCCAATTTAGCTGACCGCCTTTGTAGTGATGGCCAATTAGTGACGAAAGGAGACCTCAACTGTTGGAACGGAAGTGGACTGGCCGAGTAAGTCTCTCATATCAAAATTATTCAACTAGTATCATGACTTTGTATAAGTGGATTCTTTTTTAAGGTTCCATGACGAAGAATTAGCATCCTAGTTCTTTTTAGTCCAGTTTTATTGAGTTGTTATCCTATTCAAAGTTAAATTCTGTTCGTGAAAATGAATTTGAAATGATGAGAAATAATCTAACATTTAATCTGGATAAATGTATAATAAGTTAAAATTAAATTATATATTAAATTATTATTAATGTTTGATTATAAATTATTATATGTCATTAAATTATATATTAATGTATAATAAGTTAAATTAATTAACTTACGTATAAGTTAATTAACGCGAAAATGAATATATTGATGTTCTTATATTTGCTTCGTTAATTGAACAACTTTGTCAGCAGTTTTCTCTTTTATACAAAAAAATAAATAAATAAATAAATAAATAAAAAGTAATTTTTCAATTTCGATATTTCATTTCAAACAAATTTGAATCTGTATCTCCAGAGTTTTAAGTATTATTAAGAAATAAAGAATACGTTGTTAAATAACGTTCATCTTTTCTGAGCTGTCTGTAGGAATAATCAGAATTTAGACTATTCATCAGAATTTCACCAAATTTCTTATTTAATTCCCCCCTTTACTCGAATTCCCTTTAACATGCCTGAATTACCAAAGCCTAGACGTCACCCCGATGCATTATAGGAAAATGTAAATTCAAGAATTCGTCAATGTAATTGATTTTGTAAACTTATCTGCAATGGTGTAATGGATCTTTATAGAGAGAGATAAAAATTTTACCAGATCGATAAATAATGTCATTTATGAGATGAACCATTCATAAAAGGATTTAAAAAAAACCCGGAGGAGATAAAGAATCAAACATTTCAGATGTTAGAATAAGGGAAGAAAATTAATAATTCTTGGTCAATCTATGGGAGTCTCAAAGCTCAGATTGCGCCGGATGAATTTATTCTACAGGAAAGGAAACGAACAAACATATAACAGATTTTGAGTAGATTCCTTATTTCATCAACAACAATAGTTTTTATGCCTTAACAACAAAGCCGTAACAATAGAAGATTCATCTAGAGCGAGTGATTAGGAATAAGTGACATCAAACTATAGAAATAAATGATAATTACATGAAAAAATGTGCTGCTAGCTTGTCAATAAATTTCTTAAATGACTCTAGTTAAGTCTTTTCTATCCCAGTAAAGAATACAAAATACATATTTGAAATGTTGAATGGATGGTTATTTAAAATACCTTTTCATGGTTCCATATAAACCTGTTATAGTGGAACGAGCATAAACTGCGGAATTACTGCATATTAATGAAATGATGTAGAATAGTTTAACCCCATTGAGGGCATTTTTCACAAAGTCAGACACAATTCGTAATCCTTTATTTTCTGAAAAGTATAAGTTCGTCTCTATAAGGACCTGCATTTCTGGAGAAACTCTTACCAAAAAGCTGATTCTGCACTAGAAATCTTACGGAAATTTTGGGATTTATTTGGGGTTTTGTAAAGGTCCAATTACTGTCAATTAGATAAGAGAAATGGTAATGGAATTTGAAATTAGGCGATCATTGTCAGTTCATAATAGTCGAATATGAAGATGTGTCCCAAGAAACTTACAAGCTCAAAAGCTTACAGAAAGTCAAACTCCAAACTCAGCACCAAATGTAGAAGCTGCAATCTACTCTTATTGTTCATAAGGTTCTTCGTAAAATTGTGTGCTGCTATCTCTTAAGTGCCTTGTTTACAGCAACTATTAACTACATATTCTGCTTTACGAGAAATCTTAACGATCAAGTTGCTTGCTCAATGCTGAATGGTCATAAAAAATTCTAATGAATGATAAGACGCATTTTCATTTGAGTTGAGCAGTTAGCAACTAGAATTTGACTTACAGGTAACTGTGACCAGTAACTGGGTTTTTAACTGTGTGGTAAGTAGTTGTGGTGAGATCTTCACTGTGTTGAGGAGTTAATTTCAGTGTGAAATTGTATTGAAGATTTTAAGAATTGATTTGATTCTATGTGTTAAACTGTTAGGAATTGAAATAGTGTTGAATAGTTAAAAATTTAAACAGTGTGTAAAAAAAAATGGCATATCTCGCAAAAGCGAAAAAAATAGATTTAATTTCTTTAGCAGAAGAATTAAATGTAAAATTACCCGATAACGCAGTTGTTGTCGAAATTAAAGAATTAATTACTAAAAGTGAATATTATGATGAGGAATTTACGCGTGAATTACTAAAAACTATGATTTCTACTAGAGAGTTAAAGGAGCGCGAGTTAAGAAAGCGTGAGGATCGCGAGTTAGAAAGACAATACGAATTAGGAAAATTAAAAATACAAAATAGTAATGTGTTAAGAGAAAATAGAAACGTAAATGAAATTTCTAGAGAATGCAGGATAATTAAAATAATGCAACGCTACGAAATGAGCGATGGGAACATAAGTTTTTATCTAATATTGTTTGAACGACAAGCGAAACGCTTAAATTTAAGTCATGAGAATTGGGTTAGTCATTTTGTTAATTTATTGCCCTATGAAATTAATCAAATTATTGCAAGAGTTCCGGAAGAACTTTCGAATGATTATGGATATATTAAAGATTTGTTATTAAAAAAGTTTAAATTAAGCCCGGATAAATTCGACAAAAGTTCTTTGGGCACACAAAACTACCGAAAAATGCATGGAGAGATTCCGCGTATGAGTTACAAAATTATTTCGATGAATGGTTACGCGGCACTAATGCGAATGACTTTGATAGCCTTAGAGAACTAATTATAACAGATCAATTGAAAAGTTTCAATTGTTCCTATTGTAGTAAAAGAACATTTTGTGGATGAATGGGTGAGAATAATTAAATCATCCGAATTAGCTGATAAATTAGACCAGTACGAAAATGTAAGAACTGAAAGTAATTTACCCAAATTCAAAAATTTAAACGAAAATGTGTATGAAAAAGAATTTGATTTTAGATCTAGACCGAAATTCCCACGGAATGAGCCGACAGGATATAATAAAAGAACAA
>BPLQ01011723.1:36574-84643 GCA_021605075.1 Caerostris darwini | reverse complement strand
CCCCGCCCCCTAGTTTCAGGAACGAACGTCTTACAACCGGAAGTAATAATAATAAATACAGCGGTCACACACAATGGCAGTATCCAATACAGAGAGATAGTAAGAGATGTTTTGTCGAATACACATTTTGCTAGAGATTGTCCAAAACAAAAATATAAATTTGATAGAATTAGTAAAGAGCAGAATTTTAACACTCGAGGAGAAGGAATTGAAAGAAATGAAGAAAGCCATGTATCGAAAAGAGATCGTAGCTTAATGACGGCTAGTGAGGGCGGAATGAGTAAGATATCATCTTACATCAAAACTGCGAGAATAAATAAGTGTCCGTTGGAGTTTGCAGCTCTGATTGATACTGGGAGCGATTCCGTCATTTGTAGGAATTCCGTAGCTGAGAGACTAGAGTTAAAAATAGACCCAGCTTCAAACGTAATGTACGGTTTTGGGAATATTAAATTGTGTGCAGCGCGAGCGCTAGGAAAGGCGAAAGTGGATATTTCTTCGGATAGCGTTAAAGTAAGAGAGGTCGAAATGCTTATTGTTAGAGACGACGCCTTACCGCACGATTTGTTAATTGAGAGGTCACTTTTAGATCAGGAAAACATATCGTTTGCTCGCATTCGAAATAAATTTCTTGTTTGTTATGCAGAGGATAATCCGTTTGTTAACATGGAATGTGAAAATAATTCGGACGTAAAAGAAATGAAAACATCTAGTAAAGAAATACTTGAAAGAAATTCAGTGAATTTTATTAGAGCTCAGATAACTTTGGCGAATGACGGCTCAGTAAATATAGAGGGAAAAGAAGGGTGTAGTGATTCCTCGTTAGAAATTAAAGGTAGTGAAACTATAGTTCCAATTATTAATATGGGGAATGAGAAGGTAATATTGAAGGAAAATCAATGTGTAGGAAGAGTAATTGAGTTAGACCCCAATTGTTTGGTTAATGAGGAGAATTGTTACATGAATGTAATAAAGGAAAATGAGCGTTTAACCGAAAAGAGGAAAATTTGATTAGATGAAGGAACACCAATTGAGAATAAAAGTTAAATTTTAGAGTTAGTCAATGAGGTTAGTGATTGCTTTGCAATGAAATTGAGTGAATTAGGATGTACGTTACTAACTAAGATTGAAAGAATAATTTTTGTATTAACTAATGCACCAACCGAGTTTCAGGGGTTAATTCACCATGTCTTAAGATCACTATTGAATATTAAAACTTTGATTGAAAATAATTTTGATCTGGAAGTATATCAAACGATGTCCGTTGATGAACAAGTCCTTATTCAAAGAGGTGATCCTGAGTTGGATAAGATCATTTCCATTTTTAAGAAAGGAAAATTTGAAAAACACAAAGACTGGGACTTGATACTAAAAGAAGAGGAAAGAAATCTAAACAATGCTTTAAACAAAGCAACCAACAAGAATCCTTTTCAAGCTGATGAGAGTGCAGAAGAATGGACTGATCCTGCGGAGATTCAAACATCGACTCGCGAGCTGATAGAGAATGTGCAGAAAAAGATGAAGGACGCTTACAACAAGAAAAAGTGCGGAACTATCAATTACAAGGCAGGACAAGTTGTAATTAAGAAAAAGACTCCGATACCGACAGGAGAACCAACAAATATCGAAATATAGAGGTCCTTTAATAATAACTGATGTGCTACCAAGCGATACCTACAGAGTTACTCAACTTGAGAAAAGAGCAAAGGGCATTCTTACTCTATTACAGCACATGTAAGCCAATTAAAGGCATGGCAGAATCAAACTGATTCTGATAGAGAGGAATCGTCTGATGAATGTAGTGATTTTTTTTCAGATAATGAACTTCGTGACTGTGAACTAAGACGCAATCCAAGACGTGCCTGTATAAAGACAATTTCCTACGGAAAATGATAACTCAATATGAGTGACTTGATCTAACTTTAACTGATTTGATTTAATTGAATTTACTTGATTTGATATTTACTGATATTTTTATATTGAATTAATTGATTTATTATGTTGCTACTGATTTTTAAAAGTGATTTGATTTGATTTAATTTTAATTCCAATTTGTTTACATTGAATTTAATTGACTTTTATATTGTTTACTGATTTTTTTTATGTATATTGAATTAATTGATTTATTTAGTCATTGCTGAGTATGTAGTTAGATAATCATGTGCATGATTTCTTTATGTTTCCAATTATGTTTATTATAATGATTACCTTATTTTATAACTTTAGTAGTTCATTCGAGGGCGAAAGATTGTCAGGAAAGGCCGAATGTAAGGTTTAATTATTATTATAACTGCGAGAGGTCACGGTTATAACTGGTAACTGTGACCAGTAAATGGGATTTTAACTGTGTGGTTCAGTGTGGTAAGTAGTTGCGGTGAGACAGACAGGTCAAGGACCGGCTCTTGGTTTTTAACTATTAATACTATTGTAGAAGAGGCACAAGGTGCCATGTGTATGTATCTACTAATATTATAAATAAACTAATGTAAATAGAAAGAGAGATTGGTATTTCATCCTGACACAACTAGCTGCTAGCATAGCAGCTAACAAACAGTATGCTTAAATTTTATGATAGACTCCATTGTTGAGGCCATTTTTCTTCCAAGAGCTTTGCTCAACAGATCCAATTTAACTTCATTAGAAAATTCAGACCAGTGTTACATTGTTTTGAAACAGAGGTGTCGATGCAACGTGATGCTCTTCCACACATCGTCAACTGCGTAGAAAATCTCCGCAAAACATTTTTCTGACTAAACCATCACCAATCATCTTCGCTACTGGTTTGGGGCATGAATGGCCGAGTGGCTAGCGCTCTGGCACTCGTTACCACAGGTTTCGCGTTCCAGTCCCGGCGGTGTCATGGGTGTTTGTAGTGGTTTGGAATCCACTTTAAACTGTAGGTCCCTGTCTGTTTAACCTAAAGTGTGCACAAGATGACCGTAGAGCGACAAACCAATCGCTACTGGTTTATTTTCCCAGATCTGAATCCTTGTGTCTGGGGTTATCTCTACTAACTATCATTCAAGGAATATGCTGCCTTGAATAATTGATCATGCTATACTAGAATTACACATGATAGCAGTAAATAGTAGTTAACCACTTTGAACACACTTTAGATTTATCACAAGACGTGTTTGCATGCCGACACTTTAACCTGAGGTCATCTGCCACAAGATCGGTAGATATGTGACAGATTCAGCGTTACCGTTGGGTGCTACAATCAGGAATAAATCTCATAGAAATATAATCTGATAGAAATTTCCTTACTTTATCCGACTTTGTCAGTATAAATTTAACTTTTTAATCCGCCAGCCAGATCAAAAAATTATGTATGAAATAAATTTTGGAAATGATATGTATATTTAATTTTAGCAATCTGACTATATATAGAATCTAATTTCAATATAACCCTGTTGGACTCCCCCCACCTCTTTCTTCGGGAATAAATGTCCAAATAAAAATGATTAGTTTACTATTTATTTAATTTAATATACCTATACCACCGTGAAAAAGACTCCGTCAGTCAATTTATTGTTAAAGAGATCCCTTTTTCGAGATATTGAAAAGAATAAAGGTGTTTGAATTTTCAATCCTATTGCATTGTGGAACAATGTTTGTAAAATAAGAAATGAAATTTAAGGGGGAGTTTTAATTTGATATTACAGAAATCTTCAGACATTTTTAAATATTTTTTAGCGTTTTGAAATGTACTTATTTACAAAATAACAATACTCAAAAGAGTCAAGTTCTTGATGATTTATTTTTAAAATACACAAATTGCATTTTGATTAAGGCTTGAGTTGTTTTGTTTTGAAATTTTTTAATCGTTAGTTGGTTTATTTTAATGAAAATAAATAATAGAAAATGTTCAATACTTCGAAAGAAATTGTTCAAAGGCAGTAGTAAATATTTGCGATCTCGAATTATAAGTGATTTAACGCGACTTGAGTATTGTCTTTGTATTGTTATACAAAAAGTAAACAATTAGTTCCTGTGGTCGGTAAAGTCCAAAAACAAGGTTTGGTGTTATTTTAATGTTCCAAGGGATAACACTCAGAGTTTTCTAAAACCACGCGACTTGGAAAACTCAATGATTCGATTGTGCAACTTTTTTTTAAATAAATGAATAGATTAAATAAAATTTTTATTTAATAAAAGCAATTTCATAACGTACGGAAAATTGTTGTCAATCAAGTAATTTGAAAGTGATATTTCCTTTTCAATGTTAATAAATGGAACGGAAATAATAATAAGCACTCCGTGGAAATTCCTCACCTAACGCCCTCCAACCGCAGACGCTGTCTATGAAAGTGATGTCATCCCTTTCGTTAGGAAGGCCCGTCAGACAGCATTTTTGATGCCACCCTGTTTGCCGACTGAGTCAAAAAAAGGTTTCTCATTCATGCGTTTTAGGATCGCATTCCTCCGCACAGTTTTTTTATTGTCTGGAATAGGTTGGCATTGCAGACTGCAGTTCAATCGAAAAAAATGGTTTGATTTGGTTTCACAGATTCTTCGATACTGTGTTTCATTTTCGGTATACGCTTATATAGAAATATTTTGAAAACTTGTCAGTAAAATAAGTCAGCTTAACTTCAGAATCATAATAGAAGTTATCTTTGAATTTATTTTCTGTACACGTTTTTAAATGAAAATTCTGAAATAATGAATTTCTGAAATAATTTCCAACAATCACTATGACATGAATCAGCAAGATTTTTTTTTCGAAAATTCTGTACAAACAACCACATGTTCAATGTGAAATATTTTTGTATAACTTGGGTGGGTGACCCCCTGGGAACACCGCGTACCGTTGGCAAATTTGGGACCTGAATGGCCGAGTGTCTAGCGCTCTGGCGCTCGGTGCCACAGGTTTCGGGTTCGAATCCCGGCGGTGCCATGGATGTTTCTAGTGGTTCGGAATCCACTTTAAGCCGTAGGTCCCGGTCTCCTATGACTGTAAGAGCGTCACGGAGCAAAAGTCAGGCTTCTACCTACGGGTGCTCCATCACAACAGAAGCTGCTTCCTTCCCCTTCAATCATGAGTACGTATGGGCTCGTGGGCTTGGCCATCCAAGTGGGATAAGAAACAACAAACAACATATTTTTGTATCTCTCTCTCTTTGTTACTATCGTTTTTTTTTTTTTTTCATCTTTAAAATGAATAATTTAGATATTAAAATGATGTTTCTTAACTGGCATTGGAAAAGTCTATTTGGAAAAGGTCAGTTCCTTGATTTTTTTCTTCTTTCCGAACACTATAAAATGTACTACAGAAGTAAGGAATTATCTCAATTTTACTTTTCATCAGTCAAAGTAATAAAAAACATGAACTTTTCTTTCTTCTTAGCCTTGAATTCAAACAAAAGTTTTATTGACTACCATGAAACAGGCGAGTAGAAAATAAACTACTATATGAATTTTTCATAATCATGCGTATTTTGAGATGAAAAAATTCCGTTTCATTTCAATTACTATATCCGTTGCGTCTTTAAAAATACAGCTGTTTGATTCTGTTCAAGTGGATGCCGCCAGGGATTCTGTTGATGGCACAGTAAATAGATTTTTTTAACATTCTAGCATCTCGAGCTTTAAAAACGAAAGATCATCTGAGACAGAAGTAGTCAGCACTCGCATTATGTAATTAAAAGAAAATCGACCTACTTAAATGGTCTCCGTTTTTAGTGGTGGGTTTTCCCTAGCTATACTTCTGTAGTTGACCTCGTCCAAGGTCAACTCGAATATGAGGAAGCTCGATGATGATCAAGAAACGTCGCATCGTTTTTTATTCAAATGATGACATTTTCTCCTCGTCTGTTTTTGTCAGTCTCTTAAGAAACACGATTTTATAGCAGTAAAAGTGACCTGAAAATATTTTTTTTTCAAAATTTGTTGTGAATTTAATAACTCAATATTGAAAGGCCCGGTGTTTTTTTCGGTAATTAATTACTTTTATTGTATATATTGAAAACGCATTCAAATAAATGGAAAAATGTCTCTTTGTCAACAAAAGTTTTTTTACCACTAAACTTTTCTACCGTAACAGCATGAAAAGTCATTAACAAGCCCAATTATTTCTATAGGGCATCCATTCAAATATTTTAAATAGTTTTGAATGGATTTTAAATATTCTTATAATGAATATGTTTGATGAATGCGTCATATATCATGTATTGAATGCGTCATATATCATATATTGAATGCGTCATATATTGAATGAAGTCCATGTTAGGTGAAAGTCAAAAGTTTTTGATTATGTATCTGAAGCAAAGACCTTTTAAAAGAAGGAAGAAGTTTTCATTGAAATATCACCACCAAAATTCTAGACTAGAGATTGGGACTTCTTCAATCTTTTTGCCAACAAGATCTAGCAACATATTGTAACGCCCGAAAATGAAATGCTTTTTTATAGAATCGGTATCTATTAACTTCCACGTTACAACGGATAAAACGATGAATAATAGTATAAAATTCGTTTGGGAGTTTCTATTTAAATATCTCTATTTAGATACAATATAAAAATGTTTATTTAGCATTTTCTTTAAATATTAAAAAAAATTTCATTACTTTAAATTTCATTTTTGTTTCAGTAATAATTATTTCAAAATAGATGACATTTTTCAGTGATAATTTTTTTATTGTCGTGTTTATATGCTTTAGCGATTTCTAAAAATATTAATGTATTTAAAAGAATATACAAATTGCAATGTGCTGGATTCTCTTTAAGGCATGCTGTCCAGCTCTAGGTCAGGGACCTTTTAGCTTCCTCGGCTTACATTAGAAGAAGTCTCGTTGAAATTCCCTCGGACCACGCGCAAACTGTTGCTAATTGAACTGTATTTATTAAACTACAATGTTTGTAAAAATTGGCAAGCTAATTGATCCATTGCGAAAAAGAAGCAAAAATATTAAGTTCTTTTCGTTCAGAGTTCCTTTAAATCATTAAGTAGATCAAGACGTTTAATCAATGTAATAAAAAATATTTTTGAAAATAAAAACGAAATGAAACAATGAATGTAGTTTGATATTTAAATAAAATAAAAGCTTCATTGATTTAATTACATTTATATATGTTTATGTAATTACAGATAAAAATGAATGTAACAGGTGGGCTGAAACGTTCCTAGATTAACACATAGATGGCTCTACTAGTATTAAATCCATATGATTTTTAGTTAGCCCTAACCTTCAAAAGACACGTGTATAAATTTGACAGCTGTTGCACTATTAGTATGTGACTTATAGCATTTTTAGTGTTAATCACGTGCAGTCCACTCGGCTGACTGTCGATTGGACTCCGATGTGAAATGATGGAGCCATGTTTCATCCATTGTCACATATCGAAGCAAAAATTCGGGTTTATTACGATTGAACAGCTCCAAACACTGCTTAGAATCATCAATTCGTTGTTGTTTTTGGTCGATTGGGAGCTCGCGCGGCACCCACTTTGAACAGATTTTCAGAACTTTCGCATATCCAAAACAGAACTTTCGCATATCCAAAACAGAACTTTCGCATATCCAAATATTCATTCACGACATGTCCAACACGTTCCTTTGATATCTTTAGTCTCAGCTATCTCTATAAACTTCACTTTACGATTATCAGAAATTATTTTGTGGACTTTTTTGATGTTTTCGTGGGTAACAGTCCCTTTGGGGCGTCCACTGCGTGCATCGTTCTCGGTGCTCATTTCGCCTCGTTTAAATTTAGCAAACCACTTCTCTACGGTTGATTTTCCTGGTGCAAAGTCCGAAAAATGTTTATCAAGCCAAGCCTTGGCTTCAATAGTATTTTTTTTCGCCAAAAAACAATGCTTTATTAACAATACGAAATTCCTTTTTATCCATTTTTCCAAACTAACAAAAGTTGCTTCACTAAAAATGCTATAACTCACACACTAATAGTGCAACAGCTGTCAACTTTATACACGTGTCTTTTGAAGGCTAGGGCTAACTAAAAATCATATGGATTTAATACTAGTAGCACCATCTATATGTCAGTCTACGAATCTATGTCAGCCTGTTAATGCAGACAATAAAAGTCTCATTGATTTCAGGAAATTTGCAACTTTATGCTTGCAAGTTGCAAGTTGGCCTCTTTCCCCAAGCGTGATTCCACTCCTCGTGAATATGTGGATCGCGAAGAATTAATACTCGGATGTCAGGAAAACCTTAGGTTACTTAGAGGAATATCGAAGTATTCTGTACAATATCTAAGCTGTTTCTTTAACGCTTTAAGATCTCTGAAGTATATGAAATGCTTTTTTTTTTTTATCAATTATGCTTTTTATTTATTAACTATAAAATTATTAAAAACAATGATTCACTTTTAACAGATAATTTTAATGTAATTTTTTCATCCAAAATAGATGTCTGCTTTAAACGTTATCTTTAGAAACTGTTGATCAAAAATAGAAATAAAATAAGCAATCATTATATATTGCTACAAATACCTATTGTTTTCAAGGTAGATTAACCGATTTTAAATATTCAGTGAGTGCCTATTGAATATTAATGTCACCGACTTGGCAACATTCCATGCCATATGTTGATCCTCTTGTTTGAACTCATTTAAGTGTCTTAAAAGTAAAGTGTTTGTATAGAATATATAGTTGGCTTAAAAGTAAAGTGTTTGTATAAAATATATAGTTGAAGAAATATATATTTACTATACCTCATTTACACTTTAAAAAAGACATTCATTGCATACAGAATTTGAATCTTGTCACCACTTTCGTAGATATTAAAGTTTGGGGCACCAATGACAGAATGCTAATCATTATCCCAGCAATTAGACGAAAAATGCTACAAAGCCGACACGTTCTACCACTTCTACGTTGAAGTTAATGACCTCTTCTACTTTTTAAGAGTTTTATTTAACGACAACAATATTAACAAGAAATGGTTCTCTGAATATGAGGCATAATTTAATATAAGCAAAAAGTATAGTTAACTACAAATTAATTGATTAATGAAAAGATAAAATAAAAATAGCTCTACAAAACATAAGACTAAAGTGTTTCATCATGTAAGATTTAAATTCCTGATTTCTCACTACAAATCGTGAATTGCAATCTTTCGAGGAATTTCGTACTGAAAGTCGAGATGATAACATGAATTCAAATTTCCGCCAGTTTCTTGTGTCATAAGCTCACAAATTCTTGATGAAGGAGAAGAAATTGCGGTCCTCGTGATTGTCACTCTTAAAGCAGCATCAAAAGAAAGGTCAATGAATTGCTCTTTTTCTGAAACTTGCTTTCATGAGTAAACTTTAAGGGTGGCTGTATCTCTGGCAAAACGCTTTGACGTAACCGAACTAGCTGCGGAGATATTTTCACTCGCATGTTAAAGGAATAGAGGCACCTGCAGGAGGGCATTGCTTACAAAAGGCAATAGGGACTCACAAATCTCAGCTTGCTGTTAACAAGCAAGTTAATTTTCATCTAGTGAATTAAGGTACAAATGTAAAAGAAAAAGCAGCGAAATTCTATGAAAAATGCGGCTGCTATCGAAACAGAAAATGCTGCTTCTGTCATAAGCCTTTTTATAGTCACTGAAAAATGCTAATTATGTATTTTGAAATTATTGATTGAAGCCATCCTACTGTTTGATTTTTATTTTCAGATTGATTTCGGGTGTTTGATTTTTATGAATCTGCTGACCCTCCCTTAAGATCATGTTTTACTTAACAATTGATATAAGATCCATTCTCTTTCTGATAACAAACATCAATATCATGGAGAGCTTACGTATTCTTTTTAAAATGCTCATTTCAAATAGATCCCGATTTCTATTTTAAAAGCTTTTAGTATTTGTTTACAATTGTAATCAGATATTCGGGATATTACTTCTGGAAGCGCTCTGTTATCATCAAGTTATATATCAATTTTATTTTTGCTGTTTGTTGTTGCTATTTGTTGTTATATTGTAAAACACAAATAAAACATCTTATTATAGTTTTTTTCCAAAATAATTCCAAAGAGTGTTGTGCAATTTGATAATTGTTTATTTTTTTTATCAATGATGAGTTCTTGTTCCTCTTATATATGCCATGAAGCACTAGGCAGGCTGTCTAATCATGCGAGAGGGTTGATACGCATTGTCACAGTCGTCTCCTCGTTTCTGAAAGCAGTGACTACAACAATGCCGGCAGAGAATAGGAACCTGCACTTTTAGCTCCGTGGGATGTCACTGGGCAATACTGTTAGGTTAAAAATGGTTTCTTCATTCCCTTTATAATCAAATGAGTTTTCATTCTTCGATGTAGCTTCAATTTCGAAGTTCACTTTTGATTTTATTACAAACGACGTCTTACGCATTGACATTTAATATCTTCTCATCAATGCACGAGTTTGGCATCAAACCAATCCGTAACAAATTGTACCACCGTTTTTCGTCCTCCTCTTTTTAAGCGTTTCTTTTACAGAAATCGCATTTTCCATTCTATAGGAGTGCTTCAAGGCGCCATGAGTCACAAGAAGATTTCCACAGAAATAATGCGTTAATGGAAAAATACCACGTGGAAACTGCGTCATCCCAAAATTTTCAGCTTCGTGGAGAACCACTTTCTGCAGATGGGAGGAAAATGCACTTTGCGAAATTTTGAATTTGAAAAAATGCAATCGTGTTAGAAAAGAAATTTCCTATTATTTAAGGAATTCTATTTTTTTTAATTTTTTTTTTTCGACTGCACCTTTTTACCCACTGACAGGATTGGTTGAAATTTGGTTTTGACTAAGAGAACAATATGTATAGATGAAATTTCAATTCATTAATTCCTCCATGCTGTATACTTAATTGACTATTGCAAAGAATGATACTTTTTAAGACTTTGAATAGAATGGCATGGAATGATTAAAGCTATATTCAAAATCAATATCTATAAATATTTAAGAAAGCATTTCTTATTATCAAATTATATAACATTTTGTTATTTAATAGACAGATAGGAATTATTTTCCAGTACATGGATAGTGTCTCCTTCCTTAATGATTCAATTATTTCTGAAATCTTTAGATCAATTAGAAGGCCTTTTCAAAACATTTATCTCATCGTGTCTTATATAATAAAACTCAAAGCCGCAGTCAAAAAGGCGTAAGAGTTCACCCAAGTTATTTTTCATTCTCATGATTTCTTTTATTTCTAAAATGAAATCAAAACTAAATCTTTTTTGGTTTTTGTTTGTTATCTGTGTATCTATAATTCTCAATTTAGATAAATTCATTTGGAAAGATAAATCTACTCACTTTTGTGGGTGTCTTCTATTCTATGTTCCATAAATGACATATGAATATTAGCAATTTTTGTTATGTTGCTTATAAGTTTATTAAAAGTCATAATATTTTAGTAAAATTTATTCATCCGAATCTATATTCTTCTCAAAAGGAGAGATTTTTTGTGATAATTTTTTAATGAATTTTTTGAAGGGGGTCTTTTTTTCTGTATCTTCTTTTAATACATTTATGTAAACAAAACAAACTCTTATTTATTTAAGTCCACTTACATATATGATTTTATGCAAAATTTTCTAATTACACTGATTGCTGAGTACATATTGTGGGAGAACATAAATAGGGTTATTTTTTGTTCGGTACTTGATCACAACTTAATGTCTATTTTTCCATTTTTTTTTCCTTATAAATCTGTCCTTATAGCTATAATACTGAAAGCTGTCCACTTATTTAAAAGCGAAAAAGTTGAAATACTCTTTTTTAACACTTTATATGATTACTCTGAATTCAAAATCCATTGAACTTAAGATTTCTTGTTCTATTCCTGTTGGAGGTAAAAAAGTCGTTTTTATTCCACGGACAGTTCCAAGACAATTGCTTTTACAGACATTGAAAGCAGAAAAGTTATGAGAACTTTTGGAAGAAAGAGACGCCAAAGCAAATTTTTCTTTTGTTACCTATTCTACAGGCTGTCAATATCGAGAATCCATGAAATCTCGTGGATTTATCTAGCCTTGTTTATTTCCGTATATTATTGTCATGGAGATCTAAATACTTTTATTTACATCTAAACCTATACTGAATGTCATCCGTTTAAAATTAATGAAGCAGACTTGCAAATTGAAATACATTCTATTTATTTTGAATGAAATAATTTTTAAACAAGAGATTATATTAAAATATATGTATTAAATCTAAGTAAGACAAGATCAAAATGTTTAATCACCCAGCCCGAGGGCACACGAAAGCCTAAGTAAGACAAATGAATTGACAAATGGCTTCTTATAAATTGACATGATGATGATAATATTTCTATGGTAACAGTCATATTTGCGTGTTATTAATTTCA
Source organism: Caerostris darwini (assembly GCA_021605075.1). Lineage (NCBI taxonomy): Eukaryota > Metazoa > Arthropoda > Arachnida > Araneae > Araneidae > Caerostris > Caerostris darwini. The sequence goes on along the minus strand of BPLQ01011723.1, from coordinate 72,341 downwards.
ATCAATGTGTCATATTTCGATTAATTTACAAAAACTTATTTAAAGTTGGCATTTGATTAAAAGTTTTTTTTTTTTTGGTGATTAAAAATGTGTTCAAAGGCATTGTTTTGCTTAATTATGCTGCTCTTAGCTGTCAATGTTTTGGAAAGTTTTATGAAAACACTATCGAATAAAATTCTCCGCACGAGAAAATTTTCGTAATGAAAACTTAAATGAAAATGAACTTATAGCAAAAGAAATCTTGTATTTCTCTTATGTCCATCGAAAATTCAGAATACTCTTTCGGTCTTTTGAGCTTCAATGGCAAATACCAAATCTGATATTTTTAATCACTGAGAAAATCACTTGTCTAAATCAATTGTCTAAACTCCCTTTTTGTAAATTACAATAGGGAGTTCCGAAATCAGTCTTGTGAGTAATTTATTTTGAATTTGTCCGCAGGTACACCAATACGGTGGCAGGCATCGGGGTGTCGGCGCAAAAGTATAACCCAGAGATGAAACCGCCGAGAGTACGAGACATCACTGTGAACACACTTGCTGATAAGCTGCAACACGTCAAACAAGTAAGTTTTTGAAACGACACAATCTTTTTTTTTCTTCTTTGTTTACATCTACAAACAATTATTAATGCCTACTGTGTATAATTGTTAATGCTACAAACTTGAACTTACTATGGTCTACTGTGTAGAACATAAAAGTTTTAAGTGTTTAAATAACTATATACATTTTTCTTTTCTAAATTAACGAAGTAACAAGGAAAAAGTTTTGCTAGCTCCGACACGCATTCTTTGACTGCAAGTACAAATTCAACCATTCTTCACAAGGGAATAATATGCAATGAAGCCAAACTTACTTTTTATTCTTTATTAAACAGAGAGAATCGTTTTTTCGATTCTTGAGAGTGCGAAAGAATTTCGTAGTCTTTGAGAATTTATTGAAGCTTAACATTCAGTTTGCAGACAGCGTGAAACTGATTTTTCTCAAAACAATAACAGATCATTTGACTAACTGAATAGTAAAAAAAAATTTTTTTTTAAATAGTAAAAAAAAGATTAAAATTAGGGATCTTTTTAAAGTTTTTTGTAGACGTGATGTTCCATTTCTATATTGCTTCTGGGATTCAAATTGAACAAGAATATTAAAGATTCTTCAATATCAGGAGCATTCCAAAACAAGAAACCCAAAACTCACTTTTTAAATTAATATAGTAAACATTTGATTTTTACATATATAGAAATTAAATAATTGTTATATTTATTTTTGTAGATCATGCATAATTCGAAAAAAAAGTTTTACATTTTAATGTCATTCGTAAATGTTTGAAACTTCTCATTCAAATTAAGTTACAACTACAACTTGTACTAAAAGAATTCTTTCATTTATTAATTTCTAAATTTTTACAAGCAACGTATAACAAATTTTAAAAGTTAAATTGTTAAACGATTTTCGTTTTGCTAACTCTGCTAACTTTACATTTGGTTTGCCATATATATGAATGTTACTAACAAAAAACTTTTTTTCTCTCTACTACAGATTTCACATTTCATACTTTTTTTTGAATGAAAAAATTTCTTTCAATGTGTATGGGACACAAAGGCTTTTAACTTATTTGAAATTTATCCTAAAACTTTATGCAAGTGACATATTAATCAAATTCATATATGGAATAATATGCTATTTTTCAGTTTTAACTGAATAAATTATATCAATTAATTGTTGCTTTCTATAAATTGCATAAAAATCAAATTAAAATGAAATACGAGGAAATATTTCCAAATTCAAGGGAAAGACAAAAATAATACAGAGTTAATAAAATGAACAAAGATGTATCTAATGTAACGTTCTTTGGTTCAATTTTATACTTAAGCTTCTGGTAGAGAAAATCATGTAAAGAATTTCTGGATACGTACGTAAACGGTTGATTATTTGAAATAAAGCTGTCTTTTGTTGCAATAACAGTTAATTTTTCGTTGCTATTCGGCAGAAATAATTTATTATGAGGGGAGGTAATCTTGTGATGTTTGAAAAAACATAATTATATAAACTGCTATTTAAACAGTTCAAATAATTCTTTCTGACTAAGTTTATCTGTGTGACAAAAAGGCATTGAAATCATCCTTTGCTCAAATTTCTAATATTAACAATTATGTAAAGTTGGGCGGGGTAATTTTTGGAGAAAATTACAACAAAATAATTATATAAATTTAGGAAATGTGTAAGATAATATAATGAAAAATAGCTGGTTCCAAATATTAATTATCCTACATTTTGTAATATAAAAAAAGCGCCATATAATTTGAATGTCATGTACATGATTAGATGAATGTTGAAATATGTATAATTTTTTAGTATAAGATAAAGTTACAACCATCTATTCTTTGGTATATTTTACTATCTTATCTATACTTCTAAAAGCAAAAACTCATTTGAAATTCTGATTATAAAATCCATATTTTTAATTATGAATAATCATGACATGGGTTTTTTGTCACATATATGAGCAAAATTTATTTTATTAGAGAAAAAAAAATCAACCAGTTTTTTGCCTTCTTATTTGACACACAATGAAAGCAATTCGAGATATTTCATTACATTCGTGAATTTGATAATGCAATCTTAATAATATTTTTTAATTGAGTTTGTAAAGAATTTTGTTTTGTTTCGACCCTGTAACAGCCCATTAGACTGCTAAATGTGTTTTTTTAAACTTAAATGTCTAGCAAAAAATAAATTCTATATTTTTAAAAACAACAAAAAATATCTCGTAAGAAGGATTTTAATATTTTTTTCCTACAAAATAAAAATAAATTGACTTACTTTTGAAAATGAATCCTCTAATGAGGTGGTTTAGTGATAAAGTTAGCGATTTTTAAATTTTTTTATAATAACAAATAAAACTATATAACTAACAAATAAAACTATTTTTATAATAACAAATATACTGAAAACAAATAAAAATCTAAATCGTCCATATCTTGCTTCTCTAACCAGTTATTGAACATAATATGCATTTTAATTTAAAAGCAACTTTTTGAATTATTTACAATAATTTAAAAATGCCTCTCCAGAAATTTCATTTTGAAACTATGGGTTTAAGGAATTATATACTTTTCACTACACTAAGAAATGGACTTGAACAGTTTTTTCTAGTTTTCAATTGGATTTTGCTATTAGATTTAATCTATTACGTACAGACACCACTTACTCATCAGTCAGGTGATTTGTTTTCCTTGATATCATAATAGAAAGCACACTAAAAATAACTTATACTAGGCGCGTCATTTTATTTAACTTATCTTCAAATAACTTTCGATCCAATAGGCAAATCACAATTACGTATTCAGTGTGTGTGTAAAAGGGAGAAATTCCAATTCTAGATGTTCATTTTCATTTGAATTTGATTCCCTCTACTGATTTTGAGTGAGTAATTACTTAAAGAGTTATTAACTTAAAAAAAGTTATTTATATCTGAGTTAATGTTCCGTATACGAATTCGCATACAATATGAACGCATATCACCGCTTGAGAGAGGAAGGAATTCTGGCAAAAGGCAATCAAATCAGAGAATCGCTCGACATTTGTGTCGGTGCGAAGCCTCTATTCTTCGATAGTTCTATAGACATGACGTGTGAGAATTGAGATATTTCCAGAGCGGTTCTCACAGAAGTTATATTCATTATTAATGACACCAGTGACCGCAACTACCATTGATGCACACAGAACGGAACCTCCTATTCCTCAATTGTGCGCATGGGAATAGCAATGGTACCTGGAATCTCCTTGACTGCTGTAGAACTGTGATGAATCCCACCAATGAAGAGGTGCCTGGAGACTCCAGGGACGCTGTTATTGTTAACTTGACTGTCGTCCGCTACGCAGCCCGATAATCATGAGTCATGATCTGGAGTTGTTATTTCATTTGATAGCCGGATATCTTTGGTGTTTATTCGTGATAACCTTAGAGTGCCGTGTCGAAGATGAAAGTTATTATATAGCCCTTTGTGTTGCTTTTCCTTCCACAGTATACATGGCTTACATTTCAGCAGGATAGTGCCCAGCCGCACATAGCAGTCATTTCTACTGATTCATACTTGTGTAACACATCCCTTGACAGCTTATCCCCTCATGAAATCTTTCCCTATAGTTCATGTTTGAGGTCTGATGAGCAGTTGTCTCCAAGGATCTCGTCGATCTAAACCCAACTGTCGAAGAAAAATAAGGAGACATCCTCCAACTTTATGAATTAATTCCAGGTCAAATACCAGCTTGCATAATGTCCAAGGCGCCCAATGTCGTAATGATAGGTTTGCTAAATGCAGATGTATCTCCTGAATAAAATATTCATATTCTTCTAAAATTTTAATCTTTTCTTTTTCTATACATATACACTCATGTCCATAAATTAAGGATAATTCAGAATCACACAGAAATTGAACTCTAAAATTAAAATTTCACCTGTAGAATTATCACACACATCTTGTAGAAGAATATGCAAATTACAGGAAGCCACCAGATGGCGCGGATAGTACGTCACAATGACGAGAGTGTAAGAGAGGGGTATATAAGGAATGGTGGCAAAGAAGTAAAATTGTTCACAAGCGCTTTAAAAGCCTTCCAGCGCAATAACCACATAGTTATGGCACAAAGGAAGCATTTGAATGATTTTTTACGTGGTAGAATTATCGGACGACTGGAATGTGGACGTACCCAGCTGGAAGTATCCGAGGAACTTGGAATCGCCCAGAGTGTCATCTCCAGGCTTTGGCAACGATTCCAAAATGATGGTAATGTGAGTAGATGTTACAGCACAGGTCGCCCCCGAGTTACAACGCCGAATTAGGACCGGTATTTAGCAGTTACTGCCAAAAGAAACAGACGGAGCTCAGCATCAGACCTGTCTCGTCAGCTCTCTTCAGCTACCGGTACGACAGTTTCAAGGCAGACCGTGTACAGACGCTTAGGGCACATTGGTCTATATACTCGTAGGCCTGTCAGATGTGTTCCACTTACCGTAACTCACTGTCGCCTGCGATTATCCTGGAGTAAAGAGCATGCATTGTGGACACCGCAACAGTGGTCTGGTGTGATGTTTTCCGACGAGTCCAGGTTTAGTTTGCTGTCTGATTCTCGCCGGACTTTGATATGGAGAGCGCCAGGTACCCGTTACTACCAAGAGAACACCATTGAACGACACCGTTATGTTGGTGCAGGATGGCTCGTTTGGGGAGGAATTATTCTTGGTTCCAGAACTGACCTGCATGTTCAGAGTGTAACGATGACAGGCCACATCTATCGGGATGTCATTCTGGAACAACATGTGCGTTTGTTTCGGGGCGCCATGGGTGCTGAATTTCTGTTTGTGGATGACAACGCCCGTCCTCACCGTGCAAACATTGTAGACGAATGCCTTCAATTGGAGGATATCACTCGTATGGATTGGCCAGCATACTCACCGGACTTGAATCCAATAGAGCATGTTTGGGATATGCTTGGCCGACAAATTGCAGCCCGTCAACCCCTTCCCACCTGTCAACCGGAACTTCGGCGGGCATTGCTTGATGAGTGGTGTAATATTCCCCAAGATCAGATTGATAATTTGATACTCAGCATGCCTAGGCGTTTGAAGGCCTGTATTGCATCGTCCGGGAGACATACTCCATATTAACCATCATACTAACCATGTTATACTGTGAATAATAAAGAAGTTGGGTGAATAATAAAGAAAACCATTCTTCTGCATTTGCTTTATGACCACCTTTTTTTAGCATATAAAAAAAGTTTCAGAGAGCTAGTAAAAATTATAAATGTTTCATTATCCTCTGATTCAGTAGATTTTTTTGATATAACAAATTTCAACCTCGATATTTTTAGGTGTATATCGAGAAAAAATTATGTATATCAGGAAAAATAAACCAGAAAATCCATGATCATCCCTTGAGCAAAACTTATTTTCGGTCATATAAACACCAGAATATCTTTAACATTGTCTGATATTGAAAATGTAGCTATGTATTGCCTATAGAGAAAGGGTGTCTAACCTTCTCGAGACCACACTTGGTGAAAAAAATTAATGAAATTAATTAAACCTATTAACAATATGTCTTATGAATAATGTAAGTATCGATGTATTTTTGAATACTATTCTCTTAAAAATGTCTATAGAATTGGCTAAGACATTCGGATTCCGCACCATCTTTGAGATTGTTGCATTCTTTTCAGATTCTGAGCAGCCGGGTGACCTCGGTGCCGCAGTCGGATTCGTCGGTGGTGGGCGAAGGCAGCGGCAGCGGAGGTTGGTGGGCCAGCGACGACGAAGACTATGCGACGGCGTCGGGAAGTGGAGACACAGGTACGCATCCCATTCTTCGGCATTTGTCACCGCACAACATCCTCACGCATTGCACATTCGTTACTAATATCGAAAAATAGCATGTTTTGTATTGAGATTAAAATTTATTAAAATTTATTTCATAAGTTCTATCATTTGGTGTAAATGTTACATTAGTAGCATTCAAACTAAAGAAATGAGTTAGCTTTAAACATTCTAAAAGGCAGCTTGAGGAAGGTGCCATCTAGAAGTAATCTCCCAGTAAAACGAAACAATTTCCTAGAGAACTTTCTTTCCCACTTGAAATCGCCTGATGGATCCTTATTGCTGCAAGGTCCAAAAAAATCCAAATGGGAGTGAAGGAAATTAATCTACTGCAGTTTGAATTTGCATATACTTCAGAATGAGACATACTATTTCCTTAAACGTTTTCACTACATTAATGAAAGAAACGTTTTTCTAAGGCATTCCTTCTTTCTTAAAAAAATCTTTCATTAGCTCTTTAATTTGGGGTCTTTAAAAAAATCATTTTACTTCACTCATTTTGGAGAACGTCGAGTATGTAAGTATAATGTCCATGGCTTTATCAATATTTTTAATCAAATCTATTTTTATATTGGAAGGTGGGAAATATATGTTTTTTGGATACAACTAAAGAAACGTAGATGGTATTTTTTCAGACGGTAAAAAAAATTTATTTCTATATCATTCTTCATTTTGCCCTGCTGCCACATTCGTACAAAAACAAATGTGCATCCTGACTGTAAGCCAAACACATAGCTATCATCTTAAAGTCTCTTTCACGTGTCACTCTCTTTTGTTTTTTAAAGCAAAAGTAATAATCTATGTAATGGTGTTTGCACTCTAAGAATTGCAGATGTTATATGGCGTTTGCTCATCCCGTTAAAAGACTTGCTCATGTGCAAACAAAAATGAGGTTTGCTGGTCAGTTTACCTACCTTGCAAGCAAAGTAGAGGGGATTTTTAATATGACAAAGCAATGATGTGTGAAAACTGGAAGGAATTTTTAAATTTTCGCGTATAAAAATATATTTATATAAAATTATACTCTAAAACTTCCTCTTATGAAAGCACTTAAAAAAAGAAAATTATGTCTGAGACAAATCATATGTTGACTAATGCCATTTTACACATAAAAATAGAAATAGGACATGTTGTGAAAAAATGAATTATTTAATCTGCTTTCGTAAATGTCGAATAAATCAAAAGTTAATTGTCCGAAACAAACACAAAACGAATTATTAACACTAGGATTAGCTTTAGACATTTGTTTAAAGAAAAATTCAAATGCTTCTGTTGTTATTTACAACACAACAATGCCCTTCTGATTGTTAAATTAGTATGCATCCCAAAATAAATATATTTTACACTTCTTAATTTAATAAAAATAATTATCAATCAAAAATAATTATTCGGAAATAATTATCAAAAATATGTTATGTTTATTTTTTTAAGTTGAATAAACATTGTTTACAGTGTTCATGCAACTTAGAATATTAATTTGCTGAAAAATAATTCTAAATTTTAAAAGAATATTGATATTTAAATAATCATTTTATAACAAATAACAATTTAGAACATCATAGACACCATAAGCTGCCCACAAAATTTAAATCAAGGACTGGAGATAACAAACGCAAATAAATAAAACTTGTACAAAAATCGTATATAAAAATATATATTTGCGTATTTTAATACGAAAATGAAGGAACTGTCCGTCATCGATAGGATTGAAGTTCATACCATGTCTGTAGGTCATGATAATGATATTAATTGACCAAAGTAAGAGGTCACATCCCTCAGTACTTTTCGAGGAAATTGAAATGCTTTTATAGCATTCCATTACCGCGCAATTTCCTAACATTATGATGAATGTCACAACTGAGTATTCTGAAGGTTCTTACTACTATTCTCTGCGATAGTTTCTTTCACTTTTCTTCACATTTTAATTTTTTTCGTTGTACTATTTATAAATAATACAGTAAAATTAATTTCTATTAGAAACAGACATATATTATATATATATATATGTGTGTGTGTCGCTCTTTCCCTCAATATATATATATATATATATATTGAGGGAAAGAGCGTAATTTTCTTTTAAAATATTTACTTGTTATTGTCGTCGAGTGTTAATTTTTCCAATTACATGGATTTTGAGCAATAGAGATTCGAGAAATAGGGAAATTTATTTTTCAGTTTGCAGTAAAGAAAATACACAATATAAGGTTTTTGAATTTGTAATCAATGTTAGTTTTGCAGGATCCTATTTAATTATCTTATTAGAAAGTATTATAAGTTAAAAACATATTGCAAAAGCCAATTTTTTTATTCGTAGTAAAAATAGGAGAATTACCTCGCTATATTTCATGTCATTTAACTAGAACAATTTACGAAAGCCAAATTTATGTATTAATGGAGATTTTTGAGTACATCCCGGGAGAAATAGATTTTTTTCACTTTTACGAAACTGATTCACTTTATTCTTCTTTCTTCATTGAAGGTACTTTTCATGTCCTTCACTCATTTTTTTCTTCTTCCTGTAACTTTTATTTGCTGATTCTGCAATTCCTCGCAAGTGGACTATTCTGAAGAGCAATCTAATTGAGTTTGCTGTTCACATAGATTATTCTGTACCTATTCCAAATGAATTTTTTTTGTAGCATGTGATTAAATGTTTTATTCTGACTACTACAATCATGAATATTTTTCCATAAAAAGTTTCTTATGAAAAACACATTTAGGCAACCAAAAAAAGTCAATGTTTAGCAACGCTTTTCACAAGGTAAATTTAAAAAAAAAATGTATAAATAAAAGTCTAAAATCGATAAGCATATGCTTTTGGAAGGAAATACATATTAATTCATGTAATTCTGCTATATTACTCATAATGAGTGTAAGAAATTAAAATTAAAAAAATGTCCTCTTCGAGATTAGAACTTGAAATTAGGAACTGTACCTACTCCGCAGCAAAATAGTTGGGTCAGCGGAAATCTTTATTCGTATAAAAGAATTAAAATTTTTCATATTCAATTTTTTTGAAAATTATTAAGAGGTACTCCTTTGGCCAGTTAATATCCTTGTCGTGACCTACACAGGGCATGAATTTCAATCAAAACGGTGACGGGAAATTTGTTAATAGGAAATTATTTATCCTTCAAAACAAATTTAGAAAAATCTAACGTAGGTTTAATCATTTTTTCACAGTATTCATTAGAGTCATTTTCCATGTGAAGTTTCCTGTATCTATTTTTTTTTTCTTAAATTTTTCTAAATATTTCTATGATGTTTAAATATGATGATAGAAGCAGCCTTTGAAGTAATTGTGGTAGTACACTTACCTTAAATGCCCATTTATGGCCTTTTAATCGTTATCCTGGTAGTACACAAATCGATAGGTAAACCAAGATTTCTAAATTTCTTTGTAATATGTCAATGGAGTGATATTGATTCATATAGCTGCTTAAATTCCAAATTTCTTACTCTGTATGGTGTAAATCAACCCACATTATTATACTCGCATCGTGCTATTTTACAACTGGATGCAGAATTTTTTGATCCAGATCTTCATTGACTTTTATCAATTTAGTGACTTTGCAATCTGAACAGCACAAATGAAACTTGCTTTTAGAAGCATTCGTTTCCAAAACAAAATTCGTTTTCGTTTTTATATTTTTGTCTGTTGGTGAAGTTCATAAGTTGTTTGCTTTGTTAATAAATTGCATTTCTTGGTTTTTGACTATGATATCCGTACATATAAAGGATGTATTAAATTGTTTGTAAGTGAGCATCTTTGTTTAAATAATTTTCATCTTCTAAAACTAGCTTTGAGACAGTTATCAAGGAATTTTCTTCATTTTATAGTACACCATAGGCATTAACTTTTCTTTTACTAATGTTCTCTTTATTTTACAGCTTTTTGTCATATATGTATTTATCATGTTTATGATGGAAAACAAAATTATTTTTCATAACTTGATGTTTAGTCTTTTGTTGTCGCATTTTAAAAAGGTCTGTAATTAAAAAGCTCGAAACATCGGATGTCGATCTTTTTAAGTGATTCGAATTACTACACGGCTACAAATAAGAATTATAAGAAGTGCGTTTTTGTATTTTGTTACTGTTCTGTTAGCATTCATTTTTTGCTGCTGAAACTTACATACTTTGTAAAGTATCTACTAATTTGAATGTTTCTGATATAATTAACGATAAGTATGCTAAAGAAAATTGTTATTTATACAAATAAATAACTTGAATTTCTTTAAGTACATACACTCGTTGATGAACTTCATTATAGTTATGTGCAAATAATAAAACGCATATCTCTACCCTATCTAAAGCGAAAACAAGATTAAAATAACGAGGCACTAATAAGAAATTTTCGAATGGGGCGAAAATAAATATCATGTATAAAAAAGAAACCTAAAATTTCACAGGAAAGGAATGTTTTATTCAGGACATATTATTGTACATGAATCCATCAATAAGGCGTTGGCCCACTTCTGGCCTTTAGTATGCTAACTGTTATCTGGCTGCTTGATCCGTAGAGTTGGTGAAGGTCCCCGGCCTGATTTTTTATCGAACTCTCCCCAATTGAATTGATTAACGAGATCTTGGGATTATCAAAGTTGTCTGTTCAACTATCTTCTATAAAAGTGGTCTTGATGGGGAGAAATCTAACGATATAGTTGTCAAGAAAAGTGTCTGATGAAGTCCATCAGTAGGAATGTGCATTATCCTATACAAGAGCGGAAGTCCGTGAATGGAGCATGACAGAACGTACAATATCGCCAGCATGTCGCTGTGTTGTAAGGGATAACTAAAGAGGTCCAACTACTAAATAAAATAGTATCCATGTCATAACTTTCTGTTAATACTCTTCTTATCGAGTCGTTTTGTCCGCTTATTCTAAGCTCCTTACAATGAAAAATTTCAATTTTATATGTAAGCTTCCATTTAAATTTTCATTTTTTGGCAAGCATGCCTCTTGAGATGCTTTTAAGATCTGTGCCCCTACTGAAAAATTCTTCTCTTTTCAGAGGAAAATGATAATCTGCCATCATTCAGTGCTAAACGATTACCACAATATCTCTTATCACTATGGAATATCATTCTTCCTTTTAACCGAAGATCTTGCTCGCATTTGTCTGGAACCATCGTATCTTTTTCACCATAGAATATACTTGTTCGTGTATTGATATCCAGCAGAAAATTCTTGGACATTTACCCCCAAGGTTCTTAAATCTAAAATATCTTTATAAATTTTATCTGTAACAAAGTTACTCTCGGAGCCAGTATCTTAAATAGAATACACTACATAATCTTCCACTATACTCACAGTCTAACCGTTCCACTAGCTTGAATATTCTATTGCTTTCAACGGTTTCCGGCGGATCCTTCAAGGGCTGATCTTCAAAAAATTGGAGCTTTCTATTTCCATTTTTTGTATCTCTAAATATCGTTTCTTAGGATTTCTCCTCTTGTTTTTTCTTGTAGCGGTTCAAGAGTCACGCATGTATCTACTCGCACTGCCTTCTGTGCCAGCATTCGCCTATTATCTTCTAAAATATTTATTCATTCTCTATAGTAATTGGCTCATTCTAGCGACTACTTACTGCAGTAATAATCTATATCGTATATCCTAAATTTTGTAACCTACTGTCATCAAAGAATTAATAATAATTTTTATTAAATCAAATTTCTTTAGTACAAAGTCCATAACTGATTCCCTAAATTGTCGAGTTTCAGCATAAACGTATTTCAATCATCCTGGACTTTTGAAGAACGTGAGAAGTCTATCAAGTTCATTTATCACACCTTCATAAATTTAATTTTTACTACTATTAGCTGCATTCTATTACACTTTGAATCTTTTCATATTAGACTAATATTTAAATACGCAAATTACTTCCCGTAAGAATGTCTTTCTGTTCACAGAAAAGTTCTTGTTTTTGAAAATTCGTTTTTAACGTTCGTCGTTTCATCACAACTGATATTACTATATGGTAGGGATGTAGCTAAAGAAATCCTTAGTTGCACCTCATTATTATTCCTAATTGTGGCTCTAACAGAAGACAACAACAATTATATAAGAAGCACTTCTTTATATCTGTAGTTGTCAAAAGTACTTTATTATGATCTGGTACAGACATCAAAAACCCTGTTCCATTCTATATTTCGAGCTATGATTTTATACACTCGTAAATTGTTTCACGTTTGACTCATTGTAGATGGTGAAAGAACCTCTTTACTATTGTGTACAATTAAGTGGCATATCCGAATATATATAAAGATTTAGGATTTTATTCACTCGTATCTTGTTTGATCTATTATCTGTTGGTGTAGAAAGCACCTTGTTGTATTTGTGTGCAAGCAAGTGGTCGTACATAAAAGTTAATCACATATACCAATGTGTATTATGATTTTATTCACTAAAGATTTATGGGATGTTTGAAAGGATGAATAAATAATACGTAAAGTTCCTTGCAAATAGAATTTTTATCTTCTCTATACTTCAAAGACTTGCTTTTGTATTCATTCTTTTGGTTAAAATAACTCCTCCACTCTCTTAACACGGCAATTTTACTATATATATATTTTTTTTTCAAAAAATATTTTATAGAATTTTTTTTTAAATTTTGGTTGTTTTTCCATGTATTTCAGGAAAAAGAAAATTTTTTAATTAAATTTTATAACATCGATAAAAAAAAAAGTAACAGTAAAGCAGTGCCCTTCCAATTGAATAAGATGTTATATTTGTCTGTTAAAATTATCATGAATATTTTTTAAGAAAATAGGAATTTTTCTGTTTTAGCAATTTTGGCAATTTCACATAATGTGTATTACAACATTTAAGATAATATTATAAAATGACATTATTTTTGGGACATTAGAAAAAGGCCATCTCTTTGTTTATGCAATCTAGTAAGTTAAATATCATATTAACATTTCAAATGCTTCTGAAACATCTGATTTTATTTATAAATGACAACAGAAATTCACTAAACTAAAGGTGAATGCAAGCGCAATAACACTTAAGAGAATAAATATCGAGCGATATACACTCATGTCCATAAATTAAGGATAATGAAGTTCAGGCAAAGAAAGAGACAGAAGCAAAACAAATTTGTAAAGTCTATTTATTAAAATAAAGGTAAAGAGCAAAAAAGATGCTATATGTTTGACATAAAAATTGCGATTTTTACTCCCTGGAGCAAATTTCAAAAAAGAACCTAGTTACAAAAAACAGTATAACATGGTTAGTATGATGGTTAATATGGAGTATGTCTCCCGGACGATGCAATACAGGCTTTACAACGCCTAGGCATGCTGAGTATCAAATTATCAATCTGATCATGGGGAATATTACACCACTCACCAAGCAATGCCCTCCGAAGTTCCAGTTGACAGGTGGGAGGGGGTTGACGGGCTGCAATTCGTCGGCCAAGCATATCCCACACATGCTCTATTGGATTCAAGTCCGGTGAGTATGCTGGCCAATCCATACGGGTGATATCCTCCAATTGAAGGCATTCGTCTACAATGTTTGCACGGTGAGGACGGGCGTTGTCATCCATAAACAGAAATTCAGCACCCATGGCGCCCCGAAACAAACGTACATGTTGTTCCAGAATGACATCCCGATAGATGTGGCCTATCATCGTTACACTCTGAACATGCAGGTCAGTTCTGGAACCAAGAATAATTCCTCCCCGAACGAGCCATCCTGCACCACCGTAACGGTGTCGTTCAATGGTGTTCTCTTGGTGGTAACGGGTACCTGGCGCTCTCCATATGAATGTCCGGCGAGAATCAGACTGCAAACTAAACCTGGCCTCGTCGGAAAACATCGCACCAGACCACTGTTGCCGTGTCCACAATGCATGCTCTCTACTCCAGGTTAATTGCAGGCGACAGTGAGTTGAGGTAAGAGGAACACATCTGACAAGCCTACGAGCATATAGACCAATGCGCCTAAGCGTCTGTTCACGGTCTGCCTTGAAACTGTCGTACCGGTAGCTGAAGAGAGCTGACGAGACAGGTCTGATGCTGTGCTCCGTCTGTTTCTTTTGACAGTAACTGCTAAATACCGGTCCTCATTCGGCGTTGTAACTCGGGGGCGACCTGTGCTGTAACCTACTCACATTACCATCATCTTGGAATCGTTGCCAAAGCCTGGAGATGACACTCTGGGCGATTCCAAGTTCCTCGGATACTTAGAGCTGGGTACGTCCACATTCCAGTCGTCCGATAATTCTACCACGTAAAAAATCATCCAAATGCTTCCTTTGTGACATAACTATGTGGTTAGTGCGCTGGAAGGCTTTTAAAGCGCTTGTGAACAATTTTACTTCTTTGCCGCCTTTCCTTATATACCCCTCTCTTACATTCTCGTCATTGTGACGTACTATCCGCGCCATCTGGTGGTTTCCTGTAATTTGTATATTCTTCTTCAAGATGTGTGTGATAATTCTACAGGTGAAATTTTCATTTTAAAGTTCAATTTCTGTGTGATTCTGAATTATCGTTAATTTATGGACATGAGTGTAAATCATGGTTAACATTTATTTCAGAAAAGTTGAAGGGTGTGAAAGATTTTTATTTTTCTTTCTATTGGTTTTGCAGAGGACGAGACTGATCTTCACTTCGAAAGGACCGAAGGTGACTCCAAAATCAAGAGTAGCTCGATGACTAGCCAAATGTCACTGCTCCTGCTCATCTTCTGTCCACTGCTTCTACTGAAGATGAAATGAGGTCTGAAGTCAAACTTTCACGAGACTGCAACTCGATAATGCGCACATTTCTAATAGCACCGCAATAACTGTGTGCCAACGGTTCGTTCCTCGCTTTCTGTAGTTGTAGCGTTTTCACTCCCTTAGAAACTAATCAAAGTGAACTTTTTCGTATTATCTATGGCTTCAAGATATCTTTGGAAAACAAAATGCAAAAAGCGATGTTATTTCTTCAAAAGATCTATGCAAATGTTTCTATTTTCGAATGCAGCTTTTATACATGACTGTTGGTGGGACTGTTGCACTGTGCTTTCCTGTTGTACCACGTTATTGATTGCAGAGATAGCCTGACTCTTATTTCACATGGCTATTTTCATTTCAAGAAATCAAGAAGACTCCATTCAATCAAATCTTGTTGCTATCAACTTTGAACTGATTTTCTTTTCATTTCGGAGGGGTTTTTTTGTGTATTGTGGTTTGAACACCACTGATATTAGAATTGAATTAGATTCACAGTGCCATCTTTTTTTTTTTATTGTATAGCGCATTTATGTTTTTGTTTGTATACCATTTTCAACTTTTTTTCTTATTTTATTTTTGTATACTCTATGTTCTTCTGAAATTTAATATGTGGCTTGCGATATGTTCTAACAGCTTTTTGTGATAACCTAGGAATAAGTAAAGTGGTTATTGGCAAGGGTAGAATCGACTTTTCGATGAAAGGGTCGCCTTAGATTAATTTTGGATCATTATAAATGTGATCTGCATCTACTCGGAGTGCTGTATCGGTAATAGGAGGAAAGTAAAATGCAAGAAAGTATTTCCTCTGGTTTATTTTTATTTTACTTTCCGATACCACCTGCCTTTTTTGAGCTTATTTCACACTGAGCCCTATCGAGCGAGTGCCCTGAAGAGACACAAGTCAAGTCCTATTCTCTTTCCGAATGCAAGTTTCATCCAGGCCTCAATTTCCAATGTCTTTCTTCGGTCTTCAGATGCGATGCATTAAAGATTTGTGATTTTTTGTTTCTTCGTCAAGCAGTCATTGGAAGAAGCACGTATTATAATAAACTAAATAATAGACTTCACACACTTGCAGGAAAATTCCGCTTTTTGTCTTATGTAAACAAATGCAACTTTAATGTCTATTAACCTTTTATAGATTCTTTATTTAATTAAGCTAGATAGTAGAGGACAAAATTCAGATTCTCTCAGCTTGCTATATACGTATGAAACTTGAATTCACAGAAACAAAAAAACTGGAGAAATCGTCCTAACTGTTGGTTTCATGGTTAGAAATTCATACTTTTCAGTTATTTTATAAATACAAAACAGCTATATGCTTCCAGAAATATATCAACAGTTATATGTATATATATATATATATATATATATATATATGTTTTATTAAAATTTTATAAAGTTAAGAAGACTTAAAACTGTGGTAAAATCTTTGTGCAGGAATACAAAGATTTTTGCTCTCAATAGCATTAATCGGATTTAATTTTTTGACTCTTTATTCTGATTACCCGTGATAACCTACAGTAAAAAAAATGATTTTTTTTAGAAGGCACTAGTTTCAGTCCTTCGAATTGTTAACGCACTTAATAAAATTGACTAGCTACCAGAAATGTTTGTTAATCGGCTTAAATTTGAATAACTAAATAAATAAATACCAGAAAGACTGTTGCATATTGTTATCAATGTATATAAAAAGTAAATAAAGATGATAAAATAGAAAAATGCGATAAATTTCTCATTTTGAGCTTAAAGAAAAATTAAAGAAGCTCGTTAGAATTATGCTTTCACTGAATAAAAATATTGTGCTGAACAAGCCAGAAAGTCTGATTTATAGAATCCGATGTTTCTGATTATTCTAAAGTTTTATTTCTATTGGGGAGCATCCTAGGGCATCTTACCTGTCTCTGAATGTCTTAATTTAAAGATAAAAATGGATTAGGGCAATCGAAGAAGAAATGCGAATTTTTCCTGAAGATACCAAGCTTGCGTCGTTCCATGAACTACTTCCGACATCACCCTGTTCGATGGCGAGCTGCAGAATGCATTTCACAGTGGTTCTGAAACTGCGCAGCTCGAACGCTTTTCAAAAGGAGTTCCTTCAGATAGGAACCCTCTTTTATTACAAAATAGGAAAAGCGTTTTAGGATGAACACGAATTTCAATTTTCCCTAATATTGAAAGGTAATGACTCTTTTCACTGTTACAAGAAAAAAAATGCATACCAGAAATAGTATTGATTATTTCCGTATTTTCTATCCGACAACACATGAGTGTTTGAACGCATTTACTTTATCAATACGTATTTATAATTCGATAAGGAATTAATTTTTTCTAATCAAAGTTATTCATTACTTATTTCACTTACAACATAATCATGCTAGAGCAGTTTATATATATATACATATATAGCTGTGAAATTGAGATCCAAGACTTAACTATTTCTATGGAATTTAGAGATGTCTCTTTTTTACATCGCATCTATATTAGTAAAAAATTGCGTTTTTTTAAATCAAAAAGGGTCCTTTAATTTTTATGTTTACAAATCTAAATTTCACTCTTGTTGTTTTTATCGTAAATATTTGAGCAACGATTCATTTTGAGAATCTTCTTCATTTTGAGTAAGAAACAATCGAACATGGACGCGGAATGAAAGAGATGAATGCGGGTTTCTAATAATTGGATTCAACTACCTCGTCCGTGTGAATGTTGTGAAGGAAATGTCTTTCAAATAGGAACAAATGTTTTGAATGTGAGGGAATTCAATAAAAATTTCTTTAAGGAGAAAGTTATTTTTCTCTAGCATCTGTACTTAAGATACTCTCTATTTTAGAACGGATCGATGCATTTTGGAAAGAATAGAGGTGATATGTAAATGTAAATATTTCTTAGAGATTGTATTAGATTGTAAATAAATTTATAGAAAAACATTTATATGCACAGTGCGCACTTTGAAATTAAAAAATTTCAGTCTATTAGTCATACACATCACGTTGTCTTTCACTAAATTTTACATCAAGTTAAGGATGAATTTTAAAAATGTGTCACAATTATTTTTCGTAATTTACAAATAGCACTTTTTTTACAAAATACAACACATTTTTTCCCCAAAAAATTAGCACTCACCAGATATAAACACTAGTTTTATAATTTCTTAATTTGAAGAATTGTTATTTTTTTAAAAGTAATTTTTGAAAAAAAATGTAGAGGAATGTTACGGTTATCAATTTCTGGAAGGCTTCACCATTTAACTTGAATAAGAGTAATGAATCTAGCACCGATGTTGTCCACCTTTGTCATCCACCAAACAGTATCTTGTGAAAAGTAGACAAAAGTAGGAAGCTTACAGAAACGTAAAAAGCAATAAGAAAATAGATTAGAATCAGAAGGAAAAATATTTTTAGATATCAATACAATTGACAACATGTGCACCAATCAAGAACATCTGCTTTTGCCCAAACCCTCAATTCAGTGGTTCTCAAACTTTGACTCCTTGGGAGTTCCTACACCGCATCCCCTTAAAACCAATAAAAATTTACGAAAAATAATATTCAGGAACCTTTTAAGAAGCACAAACTTTATATCACGAATTTGATACTGTGAATAATTATTCGACTGAATGTGCCGATTTAAAGCTTAAAAATATCAACCCAACCCATTTACGTGAAAGTGGGCAATTTATTTATGCGAAAATGGATTATTTCCATCTCACTACTGATCATGCTATAAAATGCTATATATTTCAATGAAAAAAACTGGTTTCAATGGACAACGTGAAAAAATCTGCAATTTATATATTGGTAATATAAAATAAACTGAATAAATAAATGTAGTTACTATGACATTTAATAATAAATAAAACTAATTGTCCAACTATAATTTATTTTATTTAAGGTGGAATGGAGAAACCTCAATGGTAAAAAGTTTGAGAACCACAATCCTTACTACTTCATCCAGAACTATCCACATTAATTAATTTATTAAATACTTGGGTTAATTTAATTACTGAAAAAGTTCATTTGAAATGATGACGCATTTGCTAATTGATTAATATATGATATAAAGCTAACTTTTCAACAAAAACGTATGCGAATTTTCTTTTTTGAGCCGAGATTCGTTTACTGAATCTTTTTGCTCACCATAATTATACACATAAAATAAATTAACATATTATGCATATTAATTTTTTTATCTAATTATAGAAATGAACTTTTGCATTGGAAGCCTAATTTTAGCACCTATAACTTTTGCATTGAAGCCTAATTAATAACCTATAAAAATCAAAATTGAGTCTTAGATATGTTTTAGAATTGTGAGCAATAAACTTCCAAACACCCATTGAGCGTCCTCACATATATGTACAATACCAGATAAGCTAGCAATCCTATTTTTTTAACAATTACTATAAAGCAATTGAGGTGCTGCATTTTGGATCTTTGGCATTGCCAAAGAAATTCTGTCTATTCAATCGAAACAAAATAATATGAATCCATCTGATACAATTTTGACAGCAATAATTGTTTAAAAATTAAGGGTACTTTGTTAAGTGATTCAAAAGTCAGAGCACTTTTAGCAACTGTAAGATTGAAATGGCCTCCGATTCTAGGCAAAGCACATGAATTCTTTTCAAATGCCTTATAAATGAAAAAATCTGTACAATTTATTGTAGTGGAAAGCAATACTGAAGAGCTCCAAATGCCGTTGAGAATAAACTTTTTGCTACCGAAAACACTTCAAAAGCTGCCATTTCGATGTTTATTTCAAACCAAAATAGTAATAGAACTATATAGTAAAAATTTTCACTACTTAGTGTTTAAATGCTTTAATGGCTTTTTATCACATTATTTATTTACTTTAATTCGATTTATGTAAAGAAAGTGTTTTTTTTTAGTAGAACATTTTGTTTTAAATTTGTATTTCATCATTTCTTAATTGTCACTGTCTTTGTTGTGCTTAAACTTTTCAGCTAAATTCCAGACTTTATTGTGTTTAGCAATTTGACAGTCAATAACAACGATCGTCATTTATTAGATACAACGATATTACATTTTGGTACTGGTCTTTTAATCAATTATTTATCATTTTCCTTATTAAATGGAAACTTGTTTTCATAGTCCTGTAAAATGTCATGGAAATGCTTTGCATTCATTTGCTTTAAAAGAATGGTACTCTTAGATGAAATAAAAGAATCTAATTTTATAAAATTATGGAGTTACGAGTTAACGTTTTAACATTGAAATAATAATATAAAATGTTTAGTTGCTTTGTAGGTTCCCATTTGCAAAAACTCTGTAATAATAAAGATTGCATAATTGGGAAATGTATCTTTGTTGTATAAAAAATAATAAATTTGTTGGTGTTTTACAATTGTACCTTATCTAGCCTTTAAATTAAAGGTGCGAAAGAAACAAAGTTGTTTATGAATTAGGATAAATATATTTTATGTACATCCATACCTTCGTAAATTTTATGTCAATATGCAAAAACATTTATTTTTGTAAGAATATTTTAAATATATATTGTAAATTTACCAAAATGTTTGCAAATACTTTCGACTAATGTTTAAATTCATTTTGTTCATAAAAGTTCTCATATTTAAAATATGTTTTCCAATGTGTTTATCAACTTCCTAAATGCATGTAAATTTTAGATAACTTTTGAATGAATTCATGAAATTCGTCAGCAAATTGTATTTCTGGATCTCCATCAATCACTTTCTACCTAGACTATTTTCTGTGAATGTGTCTGCATAAGTTGATTTATTTCTGTGGCGTGCGTCTTCTTTATACAAAGACTCCTAAATTCACTGCTTTGTCCGTGCAAACATGTCTTATCTTTGTTTGTACTGTAGAGCGCGTGTGATAAAGAATTTGTTTTCAACTTGTTCATCTTCAGAATGTGATTAAATCTTTGCAAAATTAAGGTTTCGTTGTCTTATTTCTTACTATGAAACAATAAGAAATTATCCGGTTTCACTTAGAATAGAATTTATATTCATGTAATAACAACTTCTATAAAATGTGGCCATTGTTAGTATGCGATTGGCCATAGACATCAAAAATTACAGAAAAACGTGTATTAATCAATCATATCGACTGTATTGTATGGTAGTAAATGGATCCATTTTAAACTGTAATACGCAAGGGACTAATTTTTTGTCACCAAAGCAATAATGTGCTTGTAAGAATTTTAAGATCATTTATTAAACAGTGGGTTGCCAAATTAAAATACATTTGAAATGAAATAGAGAATCATTAAAAAGGGGGAAAAGACATACAAATAAATTTGTCATTTTTTTCCCCTCTGTAAATGAGTCTATGATTTAGTTAAATATGCAATGAGTGACGAGTTCAAGAAGTCCCATTTAAATTGATTGATCCTAAAAGCTGAACTCTAGAGGAATTAATTGAATAAGGAAGTATTAAAAACCTTAAGAATATAAGTTAAGAATAAATGTAATGTAATAAAAACAAAAAGGAATTATTAAGAAAACTTGGTTGTGCCTCGTTAGCATTTTTCTAAATTGCTATCATATAGTGGTGTGAACTATTGCAACAGTTAATTATAAAGGACGCTGTATAACTCCTTTTTAGATGTGTGTTTCTGTATAAAATGCACAATGCAAATGTATGTAAAAACGAAAGAACACTTGTAATAAATTCCCTGAAGAGGCAACAATAAGAATGGGATTCGAAAGAGCTGTCAATCCCACGCTCCTTCTCCTCAGAGAGCTTCGATTGGCCCCTCCGTGATGGCATGGTGACCGTGCTAAAAAGGCTTTATGACGTCAGGTAGCACCTCTGCTGTTTCGATTGGCATCCAGATCATCTCTCCCCTCTGGGAAGCGACCGCAGGGGAGTCTTTGGAAAGAAGAAGATTCGAAGCAAAATCTGCACAAGGAAGAAGAGATTAATGAACGTGCTCAGAAAACATCGTTAAAGTGATGGAAAACAAAAACCTCGTTTCAGAAGCTCGTCAAACGACTTTTCGTTCGTTACATTAAGTATTACCCGCGGGGAGATTTCTAATAACGTTATCAAAATGGCAAGCGATGCAAAGAAAGGAAATATTAGTTTATTATTCCGAGAATGAACAGCGCAGAAAATAGAAATAACTTTACAAAATGAGCGTCTTTAATAAGTGTAACCTTAGTCATTATACCATTAAAACTTACCCTTACAGGCAAAAAAACGAAATACTAAAATTAAAATTCACTCAAAATTATATGACAAGTATTTTTTTTAAAGAACATAATGAACTATATATTAAAATCGATTTGTGTCTCATAACCGAGTGGTAACGTGCAAGAGGGCAAAGATTCGACGTCCATTTAAGTCACATTTTATGAAAAGGGGAAATTCGAGGAACAACGTTTCTCATCGAAGGTCAGGATGCAGATTTGACGATATGCAAATATGGGACCGTTGTACGATGGGCAAAATACCCCGGATTCCTGGCAAAAAAAAAAAATATTTAAGAAATATTAATATTTCTGATATTAAATTATGCATCGGGTTTTCCGAAAAAGATCAAAGACAGTCTTAAGGCTGGATGAAATTTATTTTCCTCAGATGTATATTTTTGTTAATATATATAGTTAATAATAATAATAGGATTTGTTAAATAATGAAATAATATAATTTTAAAAATAATATATGATATTATGAAAGTGATAAAAGTTTGAAATAATCTTTCAAGTATTTAGTTTTACATCAGTTTGGATGAAAGTATTTATTTTGCTAGTACACTATTTTTCTAAAATATACATTTCCACTGCATATTGATAAAAAAACAACTCTCTATATATAATTATTTTAATTTTAATAAACAATTTTGGACTCATAGTTTTTCTTTGTTTTTATTTTACATGAATTCTGATACAAAATCTTATTTCAACATCATAATTGGGAGAAAATTTTTAAAAAATGAACCAGGTAATAAAATTTAGAGTTAAAAAGTAATTTAAAAATATTTTATGAAAAAGAAAATTTACAATTTACAAACTCCACTATCGGTGGTACTATTGCAATTTTTTTACAGAAAATTGCTTTATACTTATTATAAATCTATCGATAGATATCAGAAAAATGGGAGATATGTCTTCCCCCCCACTTATTAGTTTTTCTATTCAGTGAAATTATTTACGCATTACAAATGCAGCAGAGCTAAAGATGTTTTAATAAAAATATTTTCAACGACTCTGGCGAAAGAAAAGGTGATATTTGATAGGTAGATGTCTTCGCTGATAACTTAAATATGTATTACTTTTAGGATTTGAAGCTAAATATTATTTTCTATGGCATTATTTACTCTTACTCTCTATTTATATTTAGTTTAGAGAACTCCATATTCTATATTCCCTGCTCAAAGGAGCACTGTTCTTATATTTTCTTTCAGTAATTCGAAAGTTTGTGCTCCACTACGAGCTCTTAAACTCATTTATGTTACAGTTTAACAATTGGACTTTTTTTTTCTGTTTCATACTATTTGATACTATCTGATCAAAAGAGATCTTTTTTTGATCTTACACAACAGATAAAATTCGGACGAAATAAATAAATGAAATGTTCATATTTAACCAATTTTTATTTTTAATACTAATCTTTCTTTTATTGTAATAATCCTAATTTTTTTCCAATTTTGCAGGGAAAACAGTCCAAGTTGTGGCAAACATTAACCCTACCATCCACTGAACAATTAGTTCCTTTTTCGGTATATACTCAAAAAATTATTCATCATCGAATTTTTGTTGTTCTGATTTATTCATGATGTCAAAAATATCTTTTTTACTCGTAGGTAACTCTTTAAAAATTTTCCAGAAATGAAATCAAGTGCATTGGCGAATCATGTAAAATAAAGTAAATCGATACCCATCTAAAATTGGCACTATTTACAAAAAGTACTAATAAGAGCAAGATTTTATTCCACAACTTGGGTATACTCAAAACATTCCAAGGAGAAATGAATGTTTTCTCTTCCTTTAAATGAACATTTTTGAAAATATTCGATCATTTTACATCAGTTTAATAAAATAAAAACCAATAGAACACTAAAATTTCAAAATATTCCTATGAAGGATTTGGATCCATGAAAAAAAAAAATACTTTAAGCGAATTGTTTAGTGCTTCTTTGTTTAGCGACTTGCAGAATATGTTCTGACGAGCACTCGTGCAGCCTCATAAATGCGTCGATTCTCGTGGACCCGATGCAAGGAAAGGCAGAACAAGTGTAAGAGGAACGCAAATTTATAGGCTTTGAAGATGTAAATAAAAAATCCCAATATCCGAAATTTATTTTTCGACTTTTTGCTAGCTTTTAGATTATTCTGCCCCTCTGTTCGACATAAGTGGAAAAATGAGATGTGCAAAACATAAATTTGAAATACTGATTGTTTTTTATCCGTAAAAAATCCGATAGTTCTGCTCGTTGGCTCAGTGAAGATGCTTTTTGTGTTCAACGATGTTTTTACTGCTAGTAATTTGCTAGCTTTTTTGCTGTTAATAACGATTTGTTTTCATAAATGATTCAAATCTTCTTGATTTCTTAAAGGTTGACCACAAGAAGAGGGATTTGTGGTGTCAATTAAATATATTGATGGAAACATTGATGGTGCACAAGTTTATCGATCATTTCAAAAGTTTTGGGTGTCGTTTCGAAAGAATTTACTATAGTCTCTCAATAGACTATAGTATCTTTTAAGCTTTATCTTATTCTACAGACTATAGTACCTTCTACACTTTCCAGTACCTTAAAAAAATCAAACAGAGAATTAATTAAAATAAGGTATATTAGTTATCACCCTTTGTAAGTGAATTTAAAATACAAAAACTCGTGTTTTTATAATACATATGTCAATGAAATATGAATTGAGATCAGAAATTTCTCAATGAATGAAACAATTTCCCATTGCAACTGACAAACATAACTCATTTTCACACTGTGTGAACAAGTTAACTGAGTGCTGTTTAAAGGAAACTTTGATGTGAATTCAAAGACCCCTTTAATATGACGGACATTTTGAATAACTTGACTGTAAGCATTCATAAGTTGTAAATCTCATAAAACATTTAAAAATATTGCTGAAACCCGAGATATCAAAATTCTTGAATGAGAAAAAGCCAGCTCAGAAGCAAATTATTTAGTATTCCTTAATCAACACTCTTGTCTTTCTCTTATAGGTTGTGGCAAATTCACTGGGGATGTTTTCCAGAATAATAATTCAAAAGAATACTATTTATCTTATCCAACAATTCATATTTCGCTTTATCTCAAGTAAAAGCTAATCTGTCACTGCCATCACATCGGTCATCTAGAGAAATGGGATTTTAAAAATGGGATAAACGCTCCATAAAGGCATTTCCTTTATGAATTATAAAAAATTTGAGGCAATAAATAATGTTAATGTACGATGCAATATATATTTTTAAAAATAAGAAAAATACACTGATCAAATAATTCAAATGGTAGTCTAACTCTAAACTAGTTTAATCTAACTAAATGTTTTTTAAAGCAATAAATTCAAATTATAAATAAGAATTTAATGGAATTCGTATTCTAATTACGAAGTTTAAAACAATAATTATTTACCAACATACATTGAACAAATTTATGCACAGGTTTGACGATAAATACAAAAGTCTAATTATCACTGTCAAAAAGCATAGAAATAATGAAAAATACATATACTCAAAAGTTAAATTCACTTTGAGTTTATTTTTGGTAAAACAATTAGAATAATACAAATAAAATAAATAGTAATAATTTATTAGTACAAATAATCCCAAGTTATTTAAATGAACTTGTCAATTTAGGCCTAAATAAATTTTGAATAATTTCAATTCATTACTTGATACTAGGATTGTGCACATATTAACGTAACTATTAATTTAACTACGTTGACGAGAATTAGGAGTCAACTTCAGTTGACGAAACGCAGAATTAATGGTTACTTTCAGTGGGGGTGCTCGACCTCAAGGCTACATGTCGTTGGAGTAGCGCGAATTTTAGCAACAGCATGATTCAAGTCTTCGGAGAGAAAGGGTTTAATATTAGCTGTTCATTTTAACGCCTGTTAATAAAATTCACCTCTTTCGATAGGGAAAGGTCGGGAGGACATCCCATGGGTAATCTATTCATGGATGGAGGGAAAGCAGACAGCTTCTGTTGGGATGGAGCACCCGTAGGGAGAAGTCTGACTTGGCTCCGTGACGCTCTTACAGCCATACGAGACCGACGGCTTAAAGTGGATTCCGAACCACTACAAACATACATGGCACCGCCGGGACTCGAACGCGAAACCTGGGGTACCCAGAGCGCTAGCTACTCGGCCATTCAGCCCCCACACAGATCTATATTATATTATTATTGAACCCAAAATGTATTCAATACATTATTTGTGTGTGTATCTTAAGAACAATTTATCTGTCAATATTTTTATGATATTAGCTTACATAAATTTATTGAAATGTGTAATCAATTTTATTAAATATTTTTAATAATAAAACGTGTCAAAGTAAAGTCTTATTTAAAACCGAGCCATGATGAATCATCTGTTTATAATATATTAAGAAATATTGAATAATATACATTTCTTCTAATAAAGTTATTCTTAACCTAAAATATATTGTATCAATAAATCGATTTTTTGTGCATACATGTATGATTGCGTTCTTTTCAGAAATGCCGTTAAGAAAAAGTTATTTCTATTTTATGAAAAGTTCATATATTCAAAACCATATTTATTTTATCAATCTTTTTTAAAGAATTTATATAACCTTTTTATGGTATAATATGTTTAGAATACAATGTGTTTATATATAATATGTTGATTTTTTTATTTAAACAAATAAAGAACAGATTTTTATAACAAAATATTTTATAAAAATAATATCTCTTTTAATATAAATTTTAAAAAAAAAGAAACATCGAAATGTGGTTATTTATTAAATGAGCTCATGAGTTATGTATATTGAATTAGATAATTTAATTTCTTTTAGAAGGAGGTGGAAAAAAATTCAGTTCAATTGTTGAATACAGAAAACAAAAACTCAACATTTATCACGATAAATATATTCTGTGTTATAATTCAGATTAACGCAGTCGGTTGCACATATATTCCAAGCATTGCAAAATGAATGTGTGTCCAATTTAACGGTTAAAATGAATCGATAATTTATATGAGCACTAACGATTAACACCATTAGCGAAAATGAACAATTTCTCTGCTGCATAGTCCTAATCAAGGGAGTGGGGGCCTAGGTAAATTTCAGGTTTTCTGTCTCTTGAGTAATCCAAAGGCAGGAATCACCTCAGAATACGCATCTTGTCAATCAAGGATGGTGATTCTAATCCTTTTTATACGGTTCCATTTGGTGATTCCTAACTAAATGAATTTCATTTTTATGCACGTTCCTGTATCATTTTCATTGAATCTTAAATGTACTCAGGTAATTTTATCCATTTAAGTTTCAAAATTATAGTTTATTTTGAATTTCTTAACTGTTTCTTTCTAATCAACGGTGAATTAGTAGATTAAATAGGTCGTAGATCAAACCGCATTGTTAAAAGTAGATCTCTCTAAAAATATCTCTTTTCTTTTTTCAAGCGTTAGAATACCTATAAAAATCAAATATCCAAGACGAATTGATATTGTGAGATTAGTCAACAAGAATTGACTTCAGAATTTGCACAAAATCGAATACATTGAGTTAGAAAGGACCAAATGGAAGCGTAATCACGTAACAAAATTGATTTGAATTCATAATTAAAATATTTTTTTTTGTATTTCATTGATAAACTCATCTGAATTCGAAAGCCATCATTAAATGAAAATATACACTCTAAAAAAGTTATTATACGTTATTAATCGAGGATACAGCTTAAATACGGAAATAACTAACCTAAACACTTTTGTAACTCCTATCAACTTTACGGACTTTACATATTATTCAAATGTTTTATTAAAAAATTGTTAAGAGATAAAAGCTTATTGAATTTTAATACTGTTTGAATTACGAAAACGTTCTTACCAAACTATTTCTAGATGACCTCCCCACTACTTCTGTGTTGAGAAACAGATGTGACGGCAGTTCAAAGAAATCATAGACTAAACACCTCCAGCCAACTGGTTTACTATTTCAGTTCTAACCAAAAGCAATATGAAAGAAATTATTTTTAAAAGATCTATTGCATAACCAGGTTTGTTTCATTATGCGGTTTTCGGCCCAGAAGATTCAGTGTTACCCAGGAATTGCATCCGGGTGCTATCGTTTTATAAAACTTTTGAATTTCGAATAAAATTGAAATAGTAGCATTTTGCTTAAAATTTGTAGAAATCACACAAATAGAAAAAAGAAATGTGTATTTGCATTTTCTATATTAAATCTCTATGTATTATAGGTTTTATATAAATTGAATTCATTCTATTATAAGTTAAGTATATCATTTGGTTCATAACGGAGTATGGTGAAAAAATGAAAATGATACTACTTTGAATTTCTATGTATAACTAAACTACTTAGTATTTTCGGGTCACCTGGGATAAACTGTGGATGGGGCAACATATATTATTCGCCTTTTGAACTGTTTCCACATGTTCAAAAGCTGCGACTGCAACACATACTGCCAAATGATCAAACCTGAGCTTCACAACGGAGTAGTTGAATAGATGCATAGGAACACACATCGATGATTCTTGATTAGATTTGTAAACATGCTGTGTGCAATAAATGTTTGCATTAGATTGTTTGGTTTTTTGCTTTGTTTGCGTACATGTAACTGAATGTATCCAAATTATATATTACACGTTAGACTTTTTTTTAAACGAAATAAGGCTTGATATAATCTTTTCCTTTTTTTCTTCACACAACTTAAACTAGTTGATATTTATAGTAACTAGCAACACTGGATCATATGTCAGTAGGTTAATACTATGTGGAAGTAAATATTCATATAAATTAAATAATTTAGTAAACAATAAATACAAAATTTATTCTCAAAATTAATTTAATATTTTTTTAATTCTTATAGATTACTCATATGGAAATTATTTTAGTTTATTTAAGGAGATCGATGCTTATATAAATTTTATTTCCTTTACAAACAGTTTAATTATTTTTATTAAAATTATAATTTCTTTTCAAATTGGTTGATTTATGTGATGTAAGAATTTAGGAAAAGTTTGTTAATTAAAGAATGTTGTAGATCAATAAATGCAGTTCTAAAAACATAAATTGCTTTGTTATATTTTCATAATCTTAGACTAAAAACTAAGAAAATCAAAAACCAATAAATGATTTTATTTAATTTTAAATTAACTAATTTTTTGTTAGATCTTGTTTTCAAAATAATTTCGTTAGATTGAAGGAAATTTTTTGCAATTATAACGATTAGAATAGTGATATTTTTTTTTTATGTTATCGCTATCCTTAAATTAAAATAATTACATCTATTATCTGTAGATAAATAGTAATTCGATAAAAATCTAATAAATCCATTAATAGTCTATTGATAAAAGCATTGCAATCTAATTGATATTCTGATTCAATTTTTACTTGCAATAAAAGAAATGAGTTATAAAAACTTTGTGTGTTTTTGCTTTTAATACACATTTCAAATAAATTATGTAAGCTAATATCATAAAAAGATTGACAGATAAATTGTTCTTAAGATACACACACAAATAATGTATTGAATACATTTCGGGTTCAATAATAGTATAACATAAACCAGTGTGGGGCCTGAATAGCCGAGTGGCTAGCACTCGGTACCACAGGTTTCTGGTTCGAGTCCCGGCGGTGCCATGGATGTTTGTAGTGGTTCGTAATCCACTTTAAAGTGTAGGTACCAGTATAACATGAATGTTGGGCGTAGGGCTGACAACCCTACCCTGTAAGAAGTCATCTCATGTTTCGAAATCTGCCAACAGGCAGACGGCCGTGGCCCACCATGGGGCTGTTGCGCAAACGATGATGATAGACCAGTGTAACAACTGTGTTGAGTTTCCCCGCACTGGTTCCACAAATAATTACCTCCAGGTTTTGTTTAGCTACCTCCAATGAAAAAAGCAGCTTTTATTTAGAGAGAGAGTTTACACACTATCTTTTATTTATAACTTTTCACAATCGAAGCATTTATAATCCACATTGATCCTGACAATATTTAATTAAACAATTAATGAAGTCTCGAGATAAAGTTGCACAAAGCTCAACTGACTTACATGTCAATTGACGTTTTCATCTCTTTTAGAGACAACAGGAGTATACAAAATTAATGAAAGGCGTTATAAAAAACGAAATTAAATTACTAATAGCTCTGTAAAATAACTGAACAAGTTTAACGCGACTTTTAATATTTTTTAAATACAATTAAAAACATTTTACTATTTTATAATTTAAGTAGAGCCAATTTTATGTTAGGACTCAGACAGACAGAGTTGTTATATAATTTTTTGTTTGTTTAGCATTGAATTAATTTATAATGTGTCTTAATTTGTAATTGATTCTCATTTGTAAAAAAAATAATCAAATTGCCAATAGATATGACAACAAATAGCTTCAATAGACATCTGGCCCATGCACCGACCACATTAAGCAAATGGTAATGGGCTATGGATAAGAAATCCAATAAACGCATGGTGAAGGAATTCTATAATGCGAAAATAAAAGATCAGTGAGGAGAAGTGAAAAAAATGAAGAGGTGTCGAAAGAATGGTGTTAAGGCTCGTGCTCACCAAGGCGACAAGATGCAAGCGACCAAAATTTGACCTCACCGCGGTCGCCTGAAACCGGTTTGCAGTTCGCCGCGTGGAGTAGCCCAACTTTCAACTTCAAGCGGTTTTTCACTATGCGTAATGCTATTTCTGACGTTTCGCTGTGAAGGGGTCGAAAACATTTGGTCGCTTGCCTCTTGCATCTTCACGTCTCTCGCCTCGGTGGGAACGAGCCTTTAGAGCTGAAAAGGCTCGCTCATCTGCTGGAAAAAAAATGCCTCCGGTGCTCAACATCGCTGATCATCCGAACAGAATTCATTGCCTGCTTGAAAGCACAATGACCGACCAAAAAAAGCCTTAATGTGAGCAGGTTGAAAAAACTTTTCCCTAGTCATCAAATTAGCGACAAAAATAAGAATATATTTTAAATATATGCAGAGAGTGAACAAAATCTAGTGATTGCTATTACAGCGAATGATCTATTTTGCTGAAAATACTTTCTTAGGGGAATCTTCTTTTTTAAAAACTCTCTCTTTTTTTTGGCAACGTAAAAGGACTTTTATCGCTACTATTGAGCCACTACTATCGAGTAATTTTAAAACAATCGAACTTAAGAGTTTGATTTTTTCTCTGCGCCTTATATATATATATATATATATTTACCTGGTGAGAAGTCAAAAATACCAAAATATTTCACGGTATTTAATTTTTTATTAATTTGTTCAATAATTCTTAAGCATAAACTGAAATTTTAAAAGTCGAATAAGATATATTAGAATTATATATATCATTTTAGATGAATTTCTATAAAAATTATTCTTAAAACCTGCATTTTTTTTTATCAATAACAGCTGTAAACTACATTTTTCAAACCACTTGATGATTAAATCACTCGATTATGGTAACTCAGTTAGTCAGAAATTGTGGATTGTTCTTTTCGCAATGCAATATGTAGTTATGCTTTGTAAATTGTTTGATATTATTTTCTAGTCTACATATATATATATATATATTACTTCAATGGCAGATACAATTGTTCACACTTTATTGAATATGTACTGCAAATAAACTTTTGGAGTAGCAAATTGCATGTGATTTATTTAACAATTTATATTAATAGTTAATTAAATCTCTTCTTGCCTAATCTTGAAATGAGAAGGCAATTTTCTTTCCTTATAATCTATTTTATTATCTAGAATGTGACCAAAATACATGAAAAAATTTAATCAACTGTTTATTAATTAAAAATGGAGCTTTCTGATATCCAAATTGCTACAAAATAAAATTTGTGTATTTAGTTTGTATTCGAATTGTGTATGTGCTATATTTTACAAAACATTTATTAACAAATAACTGTTTCAATTTGTAATTTTTATGTATGAAATAAGTATTTTGGAAGAAATTAATATAAATATTTTTATGAAATCCATCAGTTTAATATAATTTATTGATGCGTAATCCAAAATTATCAAGAAGTCTTTTAACGACTTTTGATTGAATAAAATTCGCAATTTTTGATTATAAAATAGCTTTTTTATACCATAACTTCAAAAAATTGTTCACGTAAATTGAAGTTAATTGAGTTAAATGTTTAGAGTTCTTCAAATTATCTTAATTTTACTTCATGTATTACAGGTGTGTTGCCTGTTTGCCATACAAGTCTTCGAAGTGCTGCAAATCTTCTGTTTATTCATCTTTCATAAAAACTGAATCTACTGAGTACTTTTCCAACCTCGCTTTGTAAAGCCAATCACTTGGGTTTCAAAACCCAATCAGAATATTTCGGTTAGTATTCCTCATTATTCTTTCATTTCCGATTAAAAAATAGTAAGATATTTTTGCACAGTTCTACTGTTTATTTATTATTTCTACAGTAAAGCCAATTATAAAATTCTCAAGAAATGTCTACGAGAGATATTATGTAATTCATTCAATAACCATTGAATAAATCTCTGTAACAGTATTTAAATTATTACCATAAAACACGATTTTTTTTAATTCCTGAACCTATCGTATTATCTGGAAAAATTCTATTTGTTGTTTTTAATTAAAGACTAATTTCTGAGAGCGAAATTTCGAGGGAATGAAATCAGCGAAATTGAGTTCGAATTTTCCTTATTCTGCATTTCAAATTTTGTATCCGTATTTATTTGTTGAATGATTAATTCACTGATTTAAAATATTATAGCTTGTTTCTATTTTTTGTGGTTGATATTTATTTATTCCATTTAATCGTATTCCGGCTTTTCTGCATAAATTGACTGTTATAATTTTATAAAATAAAATTACAGTAAGGATTCTTTTTTTTTTAAATGTCAGACACTTTAATCAGATTGAGAATCAGCCAGCATCTGGCACTTTTCACATTGCCTCCACCTTTTGCTAAAGCAATTTGGATCTTTAGAAGTTCTTTAATTCTCTTTAATTCTCGAACTCAAACTGTAAGTAGTTCTTTTTTATTTTTTGTAATAAGCTAAATATTCTTCTTGGAATTTGTTTGAGTTCTAACCCTATAAAGTTCATTGAAAGTGTTAGGAAAATGTATTAATAAAGTAAATTATACTGTGTTATTTATTGTAATATTTTCTGCAAAAATTCATGCACCTAAGTTCATAATATAAAATAATACATTAAATGCAAAATTCAGTTTCACTTAAATTCAATTATAAGGGTCGAACTTGTATAAAAGAATTATGTTGAAACAAAAACTTTATCATTCATTTGTAAATAATAAGTTTGTAAAAGATGAACTGTTTTGGCTGTGGACAAATGGATTCATACTCTTGATTAAAAAATTGTCATTTACAAAAATGAATAAAAGTATTCATTCTAATATCTTGCTAGTGAATATCTTTAGTTATATTTCTTCATTCTTGATGCAGTTGTTCCTTTAATTGTTATTTATTAGTAACAGGATGTTTTTTCACTCTTTCCTTATTCAACTCATAGATGCCCAATGCAATTCGTATCTGGATACTGAGATCGGAATTTTAGTGTTTGAAGAATTCAAACAGGTTTTTCTAATATTTTGTTTTGTTAAAAGACAAAATTCCTTTGAAAGACAAAGATTTTGTGCACTTTTCGTTAAGATGTTTAGTTATCCAAATCTGTACATAATTCCTTTAATAAAAATCAATTTTGCAACTCCTTAAGAACACATCCACATTATGACTTTACCACCTCCATGCTTTTTTTGTAGTTTGAATATTCTTTACGGAATCTCAACGTTTATTTTTTGTCGCCAAATTAAAATTCTTCCATCATTATGAAAAATATTGTATTTACTTTTATTGATAAATATAACTTTACACAACTTTTTTTAGCTTGTAATAATTTTCAAAACGTAATTTTTTCAATTTATTTTACTCATATAAGGTGGTTTTTTTTTTTTTTTTTTTTTTCTCGTTGCCTTTGCTTGATTTCGAATTCTTCTGATAGTTTCTGAAGACTTTTTTCATTTATGAAAATATTCTGATAACCTAGAAAGTATTTCTTCAGGAGGCAATTTAGTATTACTTTTAAGTTTTAAGCACACACCTCTTTTTTTTTTTTTTTTTTTCCTCACAACACCTCGAGTAGTTGTAGGACATCTCCCAACAGCAATTCTGAATTTTGCATAATGTGTGAATAACATCACATTAAGCATCATTGGGCGCGGTCAGTACTTGGGTGGGTGACCACCTGGGAACACTGCGTGCCGTTGGCAAATTTGGGACCTGAATGGCCGAGTGTCTAGCGCTCTGGCGCTCGGTGCCACAGGTTTCGGGTTCGAATCCCGGCGGTGCCATGGATGTTTGTAGTGGTTCGGAATCCACTTTAAGCCATAGGTCCCGGTCTTCTATGACTGTAAGAGCGTCACGGAGCAAAAGTCAGGCTTCTACCTACGGGTGCTCCATCACAAGAGAAGCTGCTTCCTTCCCCTTGAATCATGAGTCCATATGGGCTCGTGAGCTTGGCCAGCCAAGTGGGATAAGAAACAACAACAACAACAACAACAACAACATAACTGACGTAATGAATTTCAAATTAATTTTTTGTGATTTTTCAAATACTTTTGTCCAGTTCAAAATTGATACACTTGTTTGAAATTTTGATTTTTAACTATTAATTTAATTATCTACGAGTTTTGCAATTAAACATACATAATTAAGTTTTGTTTAGTAAGGTAGCTAAATAAACTGAGAAAAAAAATTCAGTTAATCATAAAAAGAAATGTTATGTAAATTCTAATTCAGTGTATGAATGTATATATTCTAGCACTACGTTCATACCTATAATGCAAGTATAATTAAAAAAAGAAAAAAAAAGAGAAACTGCAATTTTTGGAACTAATTCGTCTGAAAATTGGTTTGAGCTTTGAAAGTGAGAGTAGTATAAGTATGCGGTTTTCATCAAATGGCATCATTACGTAATGGCTACTAGACATTTTTTGGTTTGAATAAAACCGACAGGAATGGCCTGGTTATTAAAATGTGCTAACCTGCAATTTTATCGACCATGGTTCTGTCGAGAAAAAACCACCGATCTGACATGCTTTTGAAAGGTGGAATGTCTTGCAATGAGGTTGGTTCTTAGTCATGGATGCTTATTTCATCGATGACATCTTTGCAACTGAAGATACCCGTCTTGAGTTGAGTCACTTGATTCTATGGATAGTTGAACATTAAAATGTCGTAATTACAGAGTAGTATCTGAATAGAATCACACTTCAAATAGTTCATGCACAGTGCAACTTTTTTCTAAAAACAATCTTTAATAAATCGTCTGATATATCGCACTTTTTTCTTCTCGACATTCGCGATATAACGAGGGACATTAGTTTATTACATTTACAAAATATATGATTGAATCTGATCAGAAATCGAATCCATAAAATGAATGCAATAGTTTAAAATTTTTGAATTGATTTCTAATTCGTGTTTTTTTTTTTTTTTTTTTTTTTTTTTTTTTTTTTTTT
>BPLQ01011723.1:0-36474 GCA_021605075.1 Caerostris darwini | reverse complement strand
TTTTTTTTTTTTTTTTTTTTTTTTTTTTTTTTTTTTTTTTTAATATTCTAAATATGTCCGATATATTTTAGCCAAATAGTCAATTATCTTAAAAAATTTCATTTTTCACAAAGTGGAATTTTTTTATAGAAAACATGAGCGAGTTACCATAATTGTCACATGGTTGAAAAACCAATTGTATATTTATTCTTTTAGCGCCATCTGTTGAGCACAACTGTAACCTAAAGTGGTTTTGAAATTGAATGCTGAAGATGAAGAAAGCAATGCATGCTTTTAATATTAGGAGGCATTGCTCTAGGGCATTATGGTAGTATCGACTATTTTGGTCCTGCTATGTAGGATGTTTACTACTCGGAGATTGTTCTAAAAAGCATTTTTGGATGCTAACGTGACTTCTACCACATATGGGCACCCCCTGCTTCTTTTCCTCCATTCATTACAGTGAAGTTAATCGAATTCATTGTAAAGAAAAGCACAATGAATGCTTATTTTCATTATGAAATATCAATTGAATCTATTTATTTCAGAGAATGAAATACAGTGAATCAAAAATTTGAATGATGTTCGCAGATCTCTCAAATTCTATGCGATACTCTTTAGTATCAATGCCAATAATTATAGTCTCGCAGTTCAAGGTCAATTTTCCCACTAAATTGTTATTTCATTGATTTTATTACGAAAATTATGTAGAGCTTTAAAATAAAGCAATATATTATACGTTTAAAAATCCTCATCAAAAATGCAAAATGTGTTTCAAAATCATCTGAGCAACTTGTTCATTTAATATCAATTCATTTTATTTAATATTTTAGTCGAGGGAGAGAATGCTAATTATATTCCTACACTAAGATTGCCTTCATCTAATTGTTCGGTCGGGTACACTGTGGTGACAGGTTTAAAAAATGAAATGAAATTGTAGGCTATTCTTAACTTAGTTACAAAATTAAACTTAACAAATAAAGATTTCTTTTATAGCATTTCACCTTAGATCATTCTGTTTTCTTTTCCCTGTTTTAGGGTGGGAATTACAAGTTCTGGATTCTTCGCCTCACTTTTAGTATATATACTTTTTATGCGGCTGATTTGTTACTAAAAACAATCAAAATGAAACAAAGTTAAATTATAAGTAAAATTTGTAAATTTCTAAAGCATCGTTACTGTGTGAAACTTTAAAACTTTTTTTTTTCCTAATAAAGTTTTTAACTTTCTTTCAAAAGGAATATATATATATATATTAGAAAATCGACATTTTATACAATCTTCCATTGTAAAAAAGATTAGAGCTTATTTTAAATTAATTTTTTTTCTTGGATTCTTTACTCTGATTAATTTTTGTCATTATTCTCCTCACTCAATAATTGTTCATTATATATACAGTATGAAACACAGGTTTGGTTTGTCGCTCTAAGGGCCATTTTGTGCACACTTTGGGCTAATTAGACAGGGACCTACAGTTTAAGGTGGATTCCTAACAACATCCATGCCACAGCCAGGATTCGAACCTGAAGCCTGTGGTACCAAAGGCCAGAGCGCTAGTCAATTGGCCATCAGGCCGCTATGAAACAATGGAGAAAATCAAGCTTTTTTTGGCGGGGGGGGGTTTTCCAAACTAAATGTTTACATTCTCAAGTTATTTTTTGCACAATCCTTTTTCTAGTCATATGCGAATTTGTCTTTCTGTATATGTTAGACATCCCCATAAAAACATTTTAATTACAGAAGATTTTAATTTCAAAAACCTTCCTTGTGCTTGAAAAATAAAATACAAAAATTTTAATTCAATACTAATCTGTCAAAATGCGAAATTTTTGAAAAAATCTGTAAAGTGAACGAAGAAAAAGAAATGAAATTTTTTTTAAATTTTGAAATGATATCAAAATTAATTTAAAAGTCATGTCCAAAAAGAATATTTCTATAGATGAGCTATAGATTTTTTTTCTATAGATGAGCAGTTTCGTAGTAAATATATTTTCAAAAGGGCCTCATATTTTTGTCGAATATTGTAAAACTATGATCCCGAACATTAAAAAAAAAATCTATTTTCTAATTCCTTAGATACAATGAAGTTTCGCATTTATTGAAAGAGAAAGGGAAAATATAATTATTTCAAAATAAATTTCGCTCTAATAAACTATTCGTTTATCAAGAATTCAAATTGAAACTCATAAAATGCGATTTTTATGCAATAATCCCTCTGAAAAAATCCTGTACAAAACAGTTTTCCCAATTCTGAACTTTCTCACAGAATCGAGAGGTTTTCAAACAAAGAAAAATTTCAAATCCGATGCGGATTCACTTCAGCCCAGTCAGAAGTCCGTTGGATGGAAATTGAGGGCGGAAACGACGGGAGATAGCATGGGAGGGGGCGCCATCTTGCTTCCGTCAGATAGAACATTTCACCGTAGGGATACCTAAAATCTGAAGTGTATGCATTGAATCCGCAAAATAGGTGTCATCAGACGTCAGGTTCCTTTTTGCCGTGGTACATGTTTCAGTGCTATACACTATCTGCCGCATGCGTCATTATGCGCACACGAGGGCTAAACAGACCTACAGTTTAAACTGGATTCTGAACCACTCACAAACATCTGACACCGCCAGGATTCGAACCGCCATCATGTGTGAAGGAGGTCACATGGAAAATTTGTTAAACCTATTAAAATGTTATGCTTTCTATTGCTTCTCCATAACTATTGGTTGTTTTCACTTTCTTCTTAGTCTGTTTAGCGCCAGCGATTTTCGTGCTATTGGTACCGTTCCAACATTATTTACGATTTTTCACTATGGAGACTTCATTCGATTACGGCCCTACCTCAAAATACCTTAAATAAAAATTTAATTCAGTTTCTGTGAAAGGTGTGATTGATATTTCGGAGCTCATATCGGGATATTTTTGTTTTTATCGGGATATTTCGATTACACTACCAAAAAAAAAAAAGGATCTTTTCATAAAAATAAGCTATATATGTTAAAATGAATGCTGCGTGAGAATAGGATATGCAAATAAGAGGAGATGCTATCTTTTATTGGATTGTCATTGGAAAAAAAGCTCTGCAAATAGAAATGGCGTAGTGAAAATTCCAAGTAGCCATGTTTAAGGCATAGCTTTCGACATCCTTTATCTGAACACTAACGACAGCGAGCCACTGGGCACTGCATATCCTCGGTTTTAAGACTGTTTAAATGAAAATGGCTTGCTTTTAATCGTTAAATTGAAAATATAAAATGATTTTACATGAAAATGGACAGTTCCCACATAAAAAAAGTATCTTTTTACCTATATAAAAAAAAAATGTTAAATACTTAGTGAGGAGATAAAAAAAGAGAGAGTAAACTTAAATAATGATGCAAAGTTTCCTTTCCCACAATCTTTTCAAATCTAAAAATCGATTCAGCTGTTTCATCCCTTTATCTGCAATAGTTTGCTACAGTAAAAACCATAGATTCGTAATATAATAGAGTGAGCATCGGGGTTGCTAGTTTGGCAACATAATCCTCCCGTGACTTTTACTTTGTAGTTTAACATCTGCGGGGATATCTTGACGATTTTAAGCAACAATCTTTACTGTTGAGAAAATACTATACTATCGTACAACGATTTTTAAAGTAAATAGTTCATTATTAATATTAACTTCATTATTAATAGTTCATTATTAATAATAACTAATATTTCATACAAAATGATCAATTAAACAAAATAACATTTCTTGTATCTGTTTATCTTCAGTAAGCAGACTTGATTTGGGAAGAATTCCAAAATCGCTTCCTTTACGTTTTCTAAATAAATGTATGGGGGATAGAAGCCAAGGGACGATGCAGCTCCAACACTAATACGAAAAAGAAGAGAAATTTTTGCCTAACTTTCTGTTCCTTTAGAAGAGGTGCCTCTATGTGAAAAATCAGCATAAATAAATGTGTCAACCACAAATTTTTATTATAAAGTAAATCGCCCAACTCGGGTAATTGAAATATATTTTTTACAAAACGATATATTTATTACGCTTTACAGCTATTTCCAGAAGCTCCCTTGAGTGATTCATGCAAACAGCTTTTATTCACTTCCGAAGTTGCATAATCCACATAAGTTAAATTAAAATATTCAATTATCCTGCACGGCACTTTTCTTTTGGATTCGAGGACCGAAGTATTTTCCAAACAAACCAACAATCGCTCCCATCGGTTGTCGCACTAATACAAAAAGGAACGTTAATTTTGATAGAAAATTTTCACTGCATATTTACGGTTCTTTATTAGTAAAGGTTTTGCTAAGCAATCAGCCAAATTGGCTTTAAAATTTATATGAACAATTTCAATTAAATTATCATTGACCAAATTTCTAATTTCTAATGAAATTATTTCATATCAATATGCTTGGTTTTAAAATTTTTATTAAAACAAATAGTAATATGGTTATCACAGCAATGCGATAGAATGATGTAATTAGGAATCAAATTTAGTTCATTTATGAGTCTGGGAAACCAGATAGATTCTTTTATGCTCTCATATACAGCTACAAATTTCTTCTCCATAGAAGAACCCTTCAGAGACACATCTTCTTTAGCTGTGCAAGGGTGTCACGACCGCGGGGTGACTCAGTGATTTTTACCTTCATTCTTTTGTCTTTTTCATTGTTTAGATCCCAGACCTCTTTATTGCATCGCATCATTACCGTCATGCGTTTTGCATACTTTTTGTTTTTGATTACAGCTCCTAACTCACTCGCGGCCTGATGGCTAGCGTTTTGATCTTTGGTACCATAGGCTTCAAGTTCGACTCCTGGCAGTGGCATGGATGTTTGTTAGTGGTTCGGAATCCTTTTTAAACTGTAGGTCCCGGTCTAATTAGCTCAAAGTGTGCACAAAATGACCGTAGAGTGACAAACCAAACCAAATCTCACTCTTTTCTTCTCATTTCACATTTCTTGGTGTTCTTTGCATTGTTTCTTGAAATTATTTTATTTTTTCGCATGGTTTGCTTGACTAACAATGCTTATTTTTTTCCCATTTGTTTTATACTTTAGATATATTTGATTTAATTACAAAGTCTATATTCTGACCCACGTGTTTGCCCTGCGTTTCAAGGAAAAGCAGGTCATGGGATTGAGTCCAGGCGGGAATTACGGCAAACACATCTCTTTGGCCTCTACTTATGATAGACGGGAGGCACATCTCCATTCTGTGAGTGTCAGTTGGATGGCAATTACTTGTCTCTCATGTCTAGAATTGCTTCGGAATCTAGTAATGGTCAACTTATTGAGCATATCGTTAAGGTTGGAGCTCGTTCCAGGCAATGGCTCTGACCGTATAGGTCCTGATTAGCATTAAGGCCTGAATCTGTTTTCCTTTTTAGGGCTCCATGGTGGGCGGTGCGAGACCCGAATCCCCCCCATCCCTATTTATGGATTCTTTCTTCAAAACATTGTGTCGAGACGAAGACCATACTTTGACATTTCTAGCCTCCGTTCCCGCAGTTGCCCCTCGTGACAATTCTTCTGCAACTTCAAACTAATCTACTGAATAGTTCGTCTTTTTCTAGATTCTTGATTGTGTGTCCTCTTGAATATGATTTTTCAAAACATAACTTTTCTTCAAAGCCTAAAATTGTTGATTTTGCAATTTTTAGTAAGCTTAGAGGATAACTTCTCAATACATTTAACAATATTATTTCAGCTCATGTGTTTTTTTTTCTTTCTAATGCAGCTGGCAAACACTTAGACAGCTTGGCCATGGATGCCTTAAGGCAAGCGCTGCACAGACGTTACTCACTTTGCATTACCCAGGGGGCGCGTGTAACTTGATGGTAAGACACGGACGCGGAGTAACAATGCCCCCGCAACGCTCTACGGTTCTATTAGGACCGGGACCTACGGCTTAAAGTGGATTCCGAACCATTACAAACAACCATGGCAAAGCCGGGATTTGAACCCGATACCTGTGGCACCGAACG
Organism: Caerostris darwini; assembly: GCA_021605075.1. Lineage (NCBI taxonomy): Eukaryota > Metazoa > Arthropoda > Arachnida > Araneae > Araneidae > Caerostris > Caerostris darwini. The sequence continues at coordinate 30,528 of BPLQ01011723.1, read as the reverse complement.
CCAGAGCGCTAGCCATTCCCGCTCATGTGTACTATCAGATGAATATTAATATGACCATATCTTAAATATTAATACTAAAGTTATATTTACAAACTCTTTGGATTAAAACAATCACTGGTATATTAATCTGAAAAAAAAAATACTTATTTTTATGATATACAATCACTTACCATTACCCCAATTGATTTTTCCCACCTTGCTAAATCAATATTCGAATCTCCTATTTTCGCATATTTAGAACCGAAAGTAGAATCTGAAGATATAAAATTTCAGATTCATCAATAAATAAGTATGTTTCAAAAACCATTCCACAACTTTTCCTCGTTAGCGGGAAAATAATATCGAAAATATGCACTCTCCGCCCTACCGAATAGAAAGGTAAGCGTGGAACATCGGTACACCTCACGTATACCACGAACAGCCCCTGACGAGTGTTGAGGAAAGGAATTTTTAAGGGTAACTGTCCCGCATTTGAGTGTCATATTGTACAAACCCGCCACCTCCCACTATGCAGCTTTGACACTCGATGCTTTACATATATTGTCAACAATCATCCCCGAGTCTCCCGATTACTAACATCATAACCGAGCCACAAGCTCATGACGTCTTCCTGGATGTTACTAGCTTTTGATCTCATATGGCATGATGGTCTCGTATTTAAATTGATCCAGCTAAACTTAGCTCATTCATCTAGTTTATAATTAACTTCAAAATAGAACTTTCAAGCAATCATAGACGAGGTTTCATCTCGACATGGTCCAATAGAAGCTGGCACTCCAGAAGGTTTGATTTGTCGCTGTACGGTCATTCTTTTGCACACACTAGGCTAATTAGACCGGGACCTACAGTTTAACGTGGATTCAGAATCACTAATAAATATCCATGCCACCGCTAGGATTCGAACTTAAAGCGTGGCGGAGGTACTTAAGGCCAGAGCGCTAGCCAATTGGCCGCACTCCCCAAGGAGCATCTTACGTCTGACATTGTGTAATATTTTGAGTTATGACTTCCTCCAAGAGCAACACATTAGCATATATCTATTTGCTGATGATGAAGCTGCGTTAGTTTAAGAAGATATAAGTTAGTTTTTGAACTCTCTGGAAAAATGGCTGAACGAATTTAACAAAATATTAATTTTTGTCAAGATCATTCTGGCGTTGTAATACTTACAGATACTCATTCATTTATATCAATAGAAGAATTCAATGAGTGGAAAATAAATGTAGAAAAACAAACTTTAGCATCTTACGTCGTAAAAAGTCATGTGATTAAAAATCAAAAATTTATGGCAAATAAAAAAAATTAAAATATTTAATTCTAAAAATTCTGGAAAGCGACATTTGAAACTAGGCAGCTAAAATAAGATTGGCTTTTATTGTCCAGCAAGTGCAACTTTTTTCGACGATGGAACAATAGGCATATCATTCGTATCTACTCACATTGGGCATTCTTGTGAGGTAGGTCGATTGAAACTCTCAAACCCTGAGTAAACAGAAAATGCTAGACAATTGCAAGTCGATTTTCCATTTGTAAGGAACAAAATGTTTCCCCAACGACCCGTCTTGCTGCCACCAAAACATAAGACTTGAGAAATCTTATGGGGCAATATGTTATCAGAAATGAAAATTACAGATTAAGTCTAATGTTATTGAATAAATTATCAGGAGGAGCGTCTGAAATTTTTCTCACCTGGATAAGATTTCGTATTGAGTTATATGAATAAAGCACAAGAAGAAATTTTCAAGTTGTACGGGAATGAAATTATATCAATTGCTTCCACGCAAGGAATAAATATAACATACAGACTACAAGTTAAGCTGTTAAAGACGACAATGTTTTCCAGTGAATTTTTATGGAGTAATCACCAGTGTGACTTAATTTTCAGATACTTTCTTGATGCCGTAAAACAACGAATAGCAGATGTAATGACAAAAACCTTCATATCTGATAATTTCCAGTATATTATAACGCCTGGAGAAACATTTTTTCTCCCGCACAATTTAACATTATTTGTGACTGGCACGTGAAACGTGCTTGATTTTGGTTTGTCGCTCTACGGTCATCTTGTGCACACTTTGGGCTAAATAGACCGGGCCTACAGTTTAACGTGGATTCAGAACCACTCACAAACATCCGTGCCACCGCCAGGATTCGAACCTCAAGCCTGGGATACCAAAGGTCAGAGCGCTAGCCATTTGGCCGCTGAAACGTGCTTGGAGAAAAAATGCATCGAAAATATGGAAGCCCGAAAAAAGAGTCAGCATTCTAGAATCATTGAATTCATTATCAAATGAATTTGACACATTTATATTTAATGAATTGTTAAGGAGACGTGTCGCAATGGTTAGAGGATCCAGAAACTTCGGCCTCTGCAAATTATTTTACGGTTCATTATCAGAATTGCCCTCACCAACGGGCTGCATGTTTTAGACAAAGTTTAAATATTAACACTAATACTATTTCAAAAAGAAAACCAGTTTTCAATTTAAAATTTCCGGGGCTTATGGAATTTCGATTTTTTTTTTCTTCTTTTTTAGGTTGCTGGCACTGTCCTTGACATTTGTGGGAAATTTGATGTCAAAATATTCATTAGTGTTTGAGTTACGTTTGGCTTTGTGAGACGCTAAAACTGATTCCGGCGATTTTTGACAAGAGAATTTTTTTTTTTTTCAATTTTTCTTCATTGTAATTAAGATATCCCAATTATTTTAACTTGCACAGATTTCATTAAGTTTTGTCCAACCGACCACCGCATCTTTCTTTTAAATCACTTTTGTATTAAATATTCTTGTGCCATCTTTCGATGGTCATACTAGTAAACATAAAATAATCTGGAAAATAATAACATTTATAAAACAAATGAGAATGAGTGGCTTTTCCCTCATTTACATCTCTAGGGGATGTGCATTCCGTGATAGTAGTCAGGAACTTTGGAGCCTAGTATTTAAAAAAATATAACCCTGGGACTAACCGAACGACACATCAGTCTAGTTTCTGTTCGGGGCTTGCAAAAATAATTTTATTAGCGCTAGATTATATATTTTTTTATGCGCAAATAAATATTTTTACGTATAGGTGGTGACAGCACTGTATTTCTATAGTTTGGCAATTTTTTCTTCTTCGAAAATTCCTTGACTTTTCCTGTTTGAGTGGGGGCCCTGCATGACTCAATTCCGAAATTTTCTTTCCTTTTGTAAACCACCACGTATCCTTTCAAGGAAGTGAGGCCAAGCTTTGAGATGAGGTGTTTTCATGATCACTATTTACTTTTTCATTCGTGACGAATTATTTTACCATTTCATCTACTTTTGGAAATTTCCGAATTTTATCAAAAATCAAGTCTCGGCATGTAGTGAATAAATTTAGTATCGATTTTGAATAACCTCGATGTTTGTATTGAAATAATTATAATTGCCACATCCATGGTCCAATGACAATGCATGCACCTAGTGTGTGGATGACACAATTTTCAGTTCAAGTTTGCCTTAAAAGATTTCAAATTATTTTTTTTTTTAAATCTAAAATAATTGACGTTTTGTAATACATATGAAATAAGTTTCTTACAAAATAGCCAATTAATGTGTGTTCTGGCAAAATGGTAGTATGTCTACCTAGCAAGCAGTTCAATTATGTTTGTTATGCACATCATCAAGTCGAAACAAGTCACTTGCAAATTTAAAGATGGATTTTGTTTGACTTTCTGGTTAGAATTTTCTTCCTTTGAACAAATTACAGATATTTTCATCTGAAATTCCTACTGGGTTATATCACAACCATTTGATATAGGTGCCACAAAGCGTTGTTTCATAGCAAATGTTATTAAGATGTTTGTAGTTTTATGGTGCATCTATTATATAAAAGATAACCTTTCATTGAAAAAAAAAGCCCGGCTAAACAAGTATTCTTTCTGGACATTTGTAAATGAAACATTATATGGAATGCTTCTTCACACTGTGATAATAAATTTAAAGTAATGTTGGATTTTAAAGATGGTTGAAATTGTTTATAACAGTGCTCCTCAAAGAAAGTGCAGGTTGTAAATCCACATGAAGTGGATTATTAAATTTTCAGATTACAAAAAATTAATAAAACTACACCATTTTTAGATACTCAACGATCGTCGATAAATTTCATATAAGTAACTAATTACCAAAATGCAGTCCATGGAGAGCCACCACACTTCGTACAGATTACTACAGTTAAAAAGATGTTATATTTTTAGCTGAGTAGAAATAACTTTTTCTTTTTGTCACAATGGCTTTTATTCTTAAAATTTTGGTTGAGGAAAAAAGGTCTGTTACGAAATATGGTCAAAAGGTTGAAAACGCCTACTTGAAAATGTTTATTATTAAAATGCAATTAATCTACACACAATCAAAATATTAGTTTATTAATAGAAACAATGTTTATCTACAGTAAAAAATAATTAAATGCTTTACAAATAAGATTTTATATAGGAAAAAACCCCAATGTTAAAGCATAGCAATTATAACTTTTTAAGAATACATTTTTAAAACTGATATGTAAAATAAAATTAAGAGTCATTAAATTTTATTGTAGTGAACATTTGCATAGTAAAAAAATGAGTATCTACATGAAGTTTAAAAATATTAAAAAACAAAATCAAGCAGAAGTTTCTTCATTTTTCTCTGCATCCCCATTAGATGGTGGTAAGGGGTCTATCACATCTTGCCAAGATATTTGTTTTTCATAGAAGCGAATCACATCTTGAGGCCACTTGATATTTGCAGTCTTGGATGGAACAAGATCCGCCACATCATAGTCTTTCCTTCAAAATAAATGGGGAAAAAAAAAAAAAAACCCAAGAGTTTAATTTGAAAAAGCTACAATGAGCAGGTCCTGATCTATTAAGGGTATTTTATCAACTAAGCATATCACAATAAAAATATAAATCGGGAGACATTTTAAGAGAAACGAGAAAAAAAATATTTTTATACACCAACTCTTTTCCATAATTTAAGTATTATGATCTTTACTAATGGATTTAGAAGAATTTCTGAAATAAATGACTTTTAAATCTATAAAAACAGTTAAGACCATTTTGTACTCTACATTTGCTTACAAAAAATACATATACTAGAATTTTGTAAAAATAAATTTTATGTTTTCAAAAGAGTTGGGAGTTACATTTTCAATAATGCTCGATTCTCACTTTCCTAGATCTGCATTAAACCAATAATTTATAAATTGTTGAATTTAGAACAGCTTTTATGAATTCCACATATTCTGCCATATGCCTGAATACGTAAATTTTATGATAGCCCATCCCAGTAGAAGCTGATTTCACAGCCTTAAAAGACATAATTTTGTTATGTGAGTATTAATAAAGTAAAACGCCAAAATAAAACTCCTAGTTCCATATAAATAAATCATAATACTTTTAATGAATGTTGTAATTGTTTGTGATATCTTCTATAATGTTTAAAAAAATCTAATTTAAAGCCCTCAATAACAATTGCTGATATAAATAAGACAATTAACTTCTAAAGTAGAAATATATTTTGCAATCAAAATTTTAATGACATATAATTTTATTTAGTATGGTTAAATATAGAATGTCCACACATCTACATGACTTGTTTAGATTAATTCACGCATATCAGAAATTGCTAACAAAACAATTTACATGTATAATTTTGGCAAATCATAAAAGATGAACAAAATTCAACAGTAAAATGAATAATTAAGGAAACATTTATAGCTTTTCCATAACATAAGTCTAGTGGTCAGTCAAAATGATTAAATAAGTGATTTTTATATTGTAAGTCAAATTCTAAAATTTTCATACCAATATCCAATATATCTGATACAAATATCTAGAATAACAAAGATGCATAGTGCAGCATATCTATTTCTAAGCACTTTGAAAATGTACTATTATTCCATAGAAAATTTTATTAATCTTTAGTTTACTAACATAATAATTGCTAAATGATAAAATCATTTATGCACTGAAATGAAATGAGAAATGTTTATAGATATTTCCATAGCTTGGGGATTTCATAAAAAATATTTTCAAAATTTAACTGTCCTATCATAACTAAAAATTATTTTAACACCATAGATATATTTAATAACTTACAATGTGGTACAAAAAAACAACTGTGAACTGTGTGAAAGTTGATTAATTTAAGGAATGGAATCAAAGTAACTTATAAGCAAGAAGTATACTAAAATTATGGTTCTAATTTTCAAAAAATCGATTTTTTTTTAACTCTTCAGATGTGCTAGAAGCATTGCCTGGTTCAAAAATTAAACATATGTTCTAAAGTAAAAAAACACTGATTGCGCATAAACAAGTGAAAAATATTAGTGCCAAGCTTAATAGCATCCAGCATAACAACTTCCATATACAAACATTGAGAATATCTCAAAATAAAATTAATGCCACACAAAATTGATATTTGTTACATCTGTTTCGGAAATTACACTATTATAACAAAATAAACCTTTAAGTTAAATTTCTTTCATCCATGGTATAGGAAAATTTATTTATAATCATTAATAGCTAGTAAAGAAATTATATTTTTTATAACTGTTAAAAGCACACAAATGAAATTACCATTTAATCAACAACATGAGCTCTCCATCCACACCTTTAGCCCCAATGATTCTTTCAGGCTGAAGATTCAATTTCATCCAATCAAGTTTCTCCTAAAATTAAAAAGTATTAAATCAGTTACACACGCTATATGTTAATACTTTATTAATAACAAGTTCTAAATTTTTCCTAATACTTTTTGATCAGTAATAAAATATACATCGCACATATATAATTATGTGCATAAAGCACAACTGACATCACAGATCAGAAATGCACAAACTACAACTAGTTGTTGTTTTTTTACTTACCTGTCTCGTGATGAGTTAATTTTACCTTAAAAAATTTACCTCGTGTTTTTTTTTTTAAACTTCTTCAACCCTGATTAATGAGCAGATTTAAGAAGAAAAAAAAAGAAAATCGAGTGGTTAAATATGGTATACTAAACATGCATAAGTAACTCTATAGCCGGATCTATTATTACACCATAGTTAATCAAAAATAGAAAATTTTATTAAGTACACTTTTACAATTATTATAAATAAAATTTAAAACATTTTCTTTATGCATGAATACATAAAAATACTTCAGTATGAACAACCTTCCAATTTACTATTCTGTTGCTTTTAACTTTTTTTCAATCAAGAGATTTAGCCCATTTTCTTATATCTTTACAAGGTCTAAGAGAAATATTTAATTTTTTCTTTGGAGGTGGTAAAATAGGATTACCTAATAGTCTTTCATGTTTGGTAGAAGCTTTAAATTGCTTCGAAAATGATAAATTTAAGCAATTTCAATTGTGAAATCTAGTAAATTTAATTTTTCACAGAAATTCCTAAATAATCTACCTCTTTTTTTTTTATAATTCAATAAAAAATTTATAATGAAACATCATCCATTTTCTACTCTTTACAACAGTTCAATTTCCAGACAACAAACAAAAATATACCAAATTTGCTCTAAGTCCTTGTATCCTATTAGTAGAACAAACATTTGATTCTTATTTGCAGAATAATTTTATATTAAAAGTACTAAATTTCGCAAAGATAAAGTAAATTAAGATATGGAATTCCTTAAATAATACAACTATTCAGGCCTAAAAAATGTTGCTACATATTGATTAGAAAGATAGACCCTTCTATTGCTTTATCTGCTGAGTGATTTAATGACATAAAGGCCTACTTTAGTCAAGCTGCACCAAACAATTTGATTAGTGCTAAAAATAAGATTTTCTTAAATACCAAGAGAATCCTCATTAGTAAAAGATACATCAATTTAAAAACACAATCACAAGTTTAAAACTATACAAAGTAATTTAAAATACATTTCAGAAATTGAAATCGCATCAATACATTTATGGAGAAATTTCCAATATCTTAAATATTTAATTTTCAAATAAAATTTTTGTTTGTTTGTATTTTATTTTGCATTATAAATTCAATGGCGTAGGACTACGCGAATTAAGCGAAAATACAACAAAGTAGTTGCAGATGCTCCATATATTATAATTCACTGTTGTACTTGTAAAGGTTTAAAAGACAATATGTGGTTTAACATTAAGAAATGGTGACAAGTCAAACCAGTGATATCTAGGTCTGTCATTGCTGAAATAGGTGCAGATGTGGGTCTTTGCACACCAGTGCTTGACGATATAGGTTTAGCTTTTTAATAACAGCATAAGAAGGTAGAGTACTAGATAATAATTTTGCAGGGTTTGTGGTAAGTTATATTTTCAGTAATTTCTATTTCCCAGATTTTCTTTTCTGGCTTCCATTAAGGACAAGACTTGGGAATTTGACAAATGTGGCTGCAGACAATCAACAAATTTTGGATTGGATTCACAATTTGTGTGACGTCAGTGGATGAACAATTAGATGAAGTTTTTTTTCCATGATAAACGTTTTGAGAATGTACATATTTTTGGCAGTTATAGCACTCTAATGGATTTTGGATGTAATGTCTTGCATGACAATTCAGATATCCAGCTGAAATAGTCCTCATAGAACCATAAAATGTAAGAATCAAGCGTTTAGTTGATATTTTAGATTCTTTTTCATTAATGATTTTTTGAACAGAAATACACTTTGATCTTACAATTCTCATTTTACTTAAGATTCGGTTAATAGAGATTAAGTTGGCTTCAGATATTACACCACAGCTAAAATATGACGACTTATTTACAGCAAAGTCAAGTAGTTTTCTTTCTTTTTTTTAAAAGAATTTCTTAGCCTGGGAGAGTGAGTAAGTTTTAATTAACAGATAATCATATTTCATTTTTTTTAATGAATTTTAAATCACCACAAATGTTAAACATTTTAAAAGGTGATATATTTCAAAGGCCATTTTTATGTGAAGATACCAAGAACTTTTCCAATGAAGATAACCATTCAAGTTTTACAGAATTTGTTAGTTTTTTTTTTGTCATTATAACCTGGAAAATCTTATAAATTTCCGAGGCTGATGAACTGGGGGGGCTTCACTGAAGCATGAAGTTGTAGACGAATGTATGAATTTGAAACAGTTCAGGTGCAGTAGTAGTATGTAGCAGCGAATGTGTTCAATACAGCACCATCTACCATGGAGTCGAATAAGAGAAAGCAGAATCTGGCAATGATGTTAGTATGGCCTTATCTAAGGGACTAATCCTGACCGTATAACTTCCCCTCTTAGCGAAATGTCAAGGAAGTGAAACATCGCTCAAACCTGAAGGCAGTTTCAACCACAAAAGATAGATTTATTTACAAAATCAATATAGGCAACGTCAACGAACTATTTATTCTTGCTTTACGAACTTCACTTCTTCATTTGACAGTTTCTTCTGTGTAACACGCTGTAGCTTGACTGCCACAACTGGAGCTGTATATCATCTCCAGAAGCCAAAGAGATGCATTTCCTAAGATATGGGAGCCAAATTTGACAAACACTTCAGTCAGAAAACTGACACTGTTAATTAAAACAAACATATCTGAAGAATGAAACAAATGACAAAAAAAAAAAAAAAAAGACATTAATCAGATCAAAACTTATGAGAATAAAATAAAAAATAATAAAAAAACAAAGAATAGAAACTAAGTTTAAGAACACCTTTTAATCATCTGGCTGATAAGCAATTTTAAGTAAATTGTTTTATTTTGTTTCAAATGTCAGCTGCTTCTTTGAGAAAATGTTATGTTTCTAAAATTAATTTTCAATTTCTCGTCGAATATGTTCTATTGAATTAAAATCTGGTGAGAGAAAAGGCATTTTAATGAGTTCTTTAAAATTGTAAAGCAGCTAGAATTGAACATTCAAGGCAATTTTCTTAGGACTGTTGCCCTGATAGAACTTCGTCTTTCTGTAGACCAACATTTCAACTGATTATTTTAAATCTTCATTTAAGATATCCTGCTGATTTATGGTTCCATCAATAAATTCGAATTTAAATATTTCTGGGTGTGATATGCATCCTACCCATAAATCTTCCATCGCCATGTCCAATCAAATTTTTTCTTTTTAGAATTCTTCTTTCGATTTTCTCTAAACCATTATGTAATCACAAGCTTTTAAAATATTAAATTTACTTTCATGAGCAAATATATTACTTAAAATAGTGGTCATATATCTGACGAAAAGAATTTTGAAAATTTTAATTCTTTGCACTAATGAAGAAGTCCTTCTTTGCCATTGAATCATAAAACCTGACCTTATGAGTGATGTTTTGTAGTCAATAATCTTGGGGTTTTGTCTTATACTAAAGACGCGTTTGCTATCGGTTTGACAGAAAAGCGACAAAATGTACGGCAAGGGAAGTCGAAAAGAACAGCGTGATTATTTACACTTGGACTTAGTAATATGTTGTGGCCCATGCCTTTTATAATGCATGTAAGAGTCATTGAGAGAAAGGGAAAAAATTAAAACTGTTTGTTTAATAAGCACTTAATACATTTTTAGGATTTTCAAGATAAAAAAATATTAAACAAAGATAGAAATCAAAAATCTGTTTTAATACTTGTATGTTAAAATCTTTCAATAAAATGTAAATTCAAGAATATATTTTAAAAAAACACCCTGAATAATGTCATTCTTAACAATTTTTAGCATTATAGAAAGAAAAAAATTCCAGGAATTTGTGAAAACTGAAATATAGTAAGGAAAAAATATATATATATCTGTAAATGAAAACCTTAAATTTTATGGATTAGCAAGAATTAGGAACTGCATAATTATTAGTAGAAAATGAAAATATGTACTTTCATATTTTTAGTCCCCATTGTTTAAACATCACTAAGATTATCAAGATCTTCTCTGGACTAAGTGGTTAAGATAGCTAAAAATTTGGCAATTTATGACAGGGTAGTAATAATAAAGTACCCTAAAACAGCAATGAAATTGGAGCAAAGATCCTGAGCTGAAGCAAATTAAAATCACTGAATAAATACTATTCAATTTAAAATATAGGATAATACATTAATTTATACTTGAATATTGCCTTTGTGCTAGTATAACTTTTTAATTTATATCATCATGTTACGTATTAGGAATTATCTAAATATACAACAATACTCAATGCATTTTCCCATTTCTGAAAATAATAAAGTAACAGGCAATTATTTGTCCTACTTCTGCATTTTTTTTTTAAGATTAAGAATGCAAATATACAGAGTGTTTCAAAAATAGCAGGCAAAAATGTAAAGGCAGATTGAGGGGACTAAAATAATCAGTTTAGTATAGGAACACAGGTATGGAAATGCCACATGTTAAGAAGTATTAGCAACAGATAAGTGAAAAAAGACATGTAAAAATCAAAGTAAACTAACATTTTAATGATATTTTTTTACAGTAAGTGCTCGAAAGAGCAACCACCAAGATTCACAGTGGCTGTGGATGGATTGACGTACATTAGAAAAAATGTCAGGCATGTCACACAAATTTCCACCAGCAACTGACTAGCCACAAGAAGAAATCCAAGTATATCAAATCTGAGAAGCGTGGTAGCCAAAAATCACCAGAAAAACAGGCCCACCTTGCCTTACCCAATGCAAGCCGTAGACAGCACTGAGGAAATTCCCCACATTTTTGCTGAAGTGAACTGGAATCACATTGGTGAGCGAACAGCTGGAGAAACATTTGAAAGGAGCTTCACTATAATCTCTTGTAGAACGATACTGCATGAGTAAACAAATAGAACCATTAAGTTTTGGGGCACAATGCTAGACCAAACACTAATGGGGAATCTTTCTTAGTAGGCAGATAGATTCTCATAAGCCTAAAGAATTATGGGTGTTAAGCATATCTGACCATAAAAAAAAATAGCCTTATCAATAAATAAAATGGCTGCTAGGAAGGCGGAATTTGCTTTAGGTACCAGCAAGCAATGTCGACATAGGGTAATCGCCAGGTTACAATGTTTGCACTCTCTGCAAAAGATATGGGTGCATTTCCTCATTTGAAGTCCTCCAAATAGTTGAACTACTTATACCCAATGCACATTCAACAATTTTTGTGCTTACACAGGATTATCTTCTATTGTCCGTAATACTGCTTCTTCCATTGGAGGAATTCTGTGATATCTTTCATTGCCCATATCACACCTGGAAATATAAAATGATCCACTCGCACACAACTCCCGATGGATACATTCAAATGTTTGGCGATTTGGCTGGCTGCCTCCCCAGAAATCGATCCCTGTACATCCTTTGTGCAGATGATTCATTTCTATTTGCAGCCCAATACAAGAAATGTATGTTGGCTAGCTCCAAATTGGCCCAACGATACATTCTGCTCGAAATCAATGTGAGGAATGATGATTAAAGTCTGGAAAGCGCTTTCACCTATCAATCCCAACAGTGCCATTACACAGCATTTCCACACTCACATTCCTATAATAAATCCGTTTATTTCGATCCTTTCTACCTGCCTTTGCAGTTTTGCCAGATTTTTGAAACACCCTATATAAATACTAAGAAAATTAATTCAAAACATACATCTTTAAAATCTAGTGGAGGAGTGATCTCGGATAGATCAATTTCACTTTGTTTCTCAGCTGATTCATTGGCTTTTCTCAACTTTTTTTCAAAGTCTTCAATCATTTCAGGGCATTCCAAGTTTTCTACAGGTTCCCAAGTATTTTCCGAACTATTTAAAAGTACAAAGATTATAAGAACATACAAAAAACATAAAATAATAAAGTGTTAAACTAATACTAACAAAGGATAAACTACACATGAATAGATTAAATATTAAATATCAAAATAAAGACAAAATCAGATTTTGAAGCATCTTCTTAGTAAAAAATTATACTTGCCATAAGAAACATTTTCTAATTTAGAATATTTAAGTAATGATAAATTTTATCTATATTATAATTGCCATCTGATCATTTTTCTTTGTTGGGAGACAAGTACTAATATAAAATTTTCTTTTTATTCAAAGAATTTTATATGTTAGAAGATATCCTCTTCTAAATTTTAAAAACATTTATTGAAGTTTTCTCATCAAAACTCAATAGGTTGTAATATATAGCATATAAACATAATAGTTATTATTAAAAATTAATTTTTTTTTTACAATTAAATTTCTTACATAAAAATTAGATAAATATTTGAAGGGAAATAAAAAATATATTGAGAAATTAAGCAAAATATTTTTCTAGTCAAAATTCTCTTTTATCTACAATTTGAATAAAAAAATATTTTTATTTCACTCTGTAATTTTTCTTTTGATAATAATCAAATAACTGTAAAAAATTCTCTGCCCAAACATGGAGTTCAATATTGTTATAATTACAATATAAAGTTCTATTTTACAAGTATGAGTTTTGTATATTAACATTTATGTTTTTCTGTAACAAGTAAAAATATTTGTTTTACATGGATATCAAAGATAGGATTTAAGACACACCCAAGCCATAGTTTGGAGACCGAAGTAAAACACTAACCACAGCATTGCATTATTTCTATGTTTATTAAATTACTTTATTTTTTATTACAGGCACCCTAGACCTTAACAACTTTAGATTTATTTCCAAATTCTAATTTTCCCCACAATCTCAATTTAGTGCTAATGTATGAATATACAAGAGATTGATTCTTATTAACAATTTTGAATTTTTAGAACATTGCTTTAAAAAACAAGTAAATGCACTTATTGTGATAAGATTACCTCAACAATTAAGACACCATGATGGGAGTGTTCCCATCACGAGATTTGAAAATGGAACTCGGATATTGTTGAAAGTTTCCTGGATAATATTTCTCCTTTCTAATACAGAAATATATTGAAATTTCAATGTGGTGTTCCCCATTAATAAAAATGTTTGAAAGATAAAACTGTAGCATTATCTAATTTTTATTTTTCAGTAAAATGTATGAAAAAATATCCATAACTTGATAGAAATTTTATATAAAGGACATTTAGTGGAAAATAGAATTATTTTTTCAGTGATATAAGTAGCTTTTTGTGGCACATATTTAATTACATTTAGATTGTATTTTCCATTAAAGGCAAGGCAGTCATTTGATGCCCAAGGAAAATTATGGACACAATTGTAAGCCAATAATTGCAGCATGACAAAACATTATTTTGTAGAAAGGCAGCATTTTAAATCTCTGATGATAGGTCAATGCTATCGACTTCACTCATCAATGCATCAACATGAAGACATAATACTTCTTAAGCGATTGATCAAAATATTGATATTATTTTATTCCGCTTCTTCAATTTAGAGGAATTACAATTTCAAATTTCAATTTTATGCATTTTAACACAACCTTCATTTTCTTTCCATTAATTTCAAAATAGTTTTTGTCTAGATGAATAATGTTACAGAAGAATCTGTTACCAGAACATATGATGTTCATACTCAAAATTAACTTACATTATCTGTCAAAAGCATTTACTATGTTGAAAAAAAATGTTAATTTAATACTGTAACTTTTATAAAATACATATATACTTTTTGTAAACAAGTTTAAAGATATCTGTTATATTAGTGCAAATACTGCATAAATTAAATTTATAGAATGAAAAACGCTGTCTTTATGAAAAAACTGCTTTTACCAATACGAGTCAATTACGGCTAAATTAATTAATCCTTGAAGAAATTTAGGTTTTCATTTCAACAGACTAAAATTATTTATATCACACTAGGCAGCATTTCATAGCCTTTTATCAATGAGTAATTACATTTACTTACATTCGTTAAAAATCTTGTTCAATAATCCAGTATTTTTTTCTATTTAATTTGGGTCGCATTAGGTTAGAAATAAAATACTCAGAAAATCTTGCTCATCACTATTCTTGGGGAAGAAAAGAAACCTTTTTATAGTTTAATATTAAATAAGAGAGTAATTAAGAATAAGTACTACAAAAAAAAAAAAAATACTACAATGTTCAGAAAAAGAAATTTTTTTATAACGTCAAAATTAAGATTTTCTGTAGCAAATTTTTATAGAGATTTGCTACAGAAAATCCATAAATGCTTGAAAGCATAAAATATAATCAGATATAAATACTCACTCTGCATATCCATGCCATTTAAGAAAGTACTCTATTTTTCCATTCGCTATTCTTTTATCTACTATTTTTTCAACCATGTATTGATCAGGTTCACCAGTAGGATCAGGTTCAAGTATTATTTTGCCTTTTCTAGACATTTTCTATATTAAAAAATAATTAAATTATAAATAACAATTCTAATGCTTGCAAAAATTTAACAACAGAAATAAGAATTTTTATATCATAGTTCATATTGCATGTTTGCAAACTTATATGTAAGATTTTTTTTTACTCATCTATTACCTTCAAAATACGAAATAAAATTTTTCATTGGCAGCTTTATTTGTATATTATATGAAATAAGATTTTTTTTTTTAGATTAATATAAATTTGAAACTTTTAAATTAATGTGAAATGCGATTGAAATAAAATTGAATTATTTATGCACTTTGAATGTTGAGTTATCAAATTATAATTGTCGTAGCACTAATTTATACCTGTACAACATGAGAAAAGGCAGGGATTTATTGGACTTGAACAAAGAAGAGATTGCAAAGAGGTTGGGCCAGAAGATTGGAAAAATACACTTCAGAAATTGTAAATCTTGTTAGCAGTTTGTATAGTATAATTAATATACCTTGATAAAAAAATTGAGTTCTTTTACTTTGCATAAGACAATTTTATATTCTTGATTAAAATTCCTGTCAAATTTCACAATCGCAAACACTTTGGGAAGCCTTTCATATTGGATGTCAGTCTACCTTTTGGCAATTTTCTCCTTCAAATCATATTGTTTTTTTTTCCCAAGTCATTTGAGTTTTTTCTACTTTCTGTTTGACCTGTTCCTTCTCTAATCACATAGGAGAGGGGTGTGGGTAGAATCAAGCAATTACTGCTCAAGGATTCAGTTTCGAGTTGACAAACAGCAAAAATGAAAATTAAGTAATTCAATTGACCAAAAATATTTAAATAAGAAGGGAAACCCCTTTTAACTCTGCTCTTCTATTTTATCACTTTAAAAGCAGATCTATAAAAAATTACATATTTAAAATCAAAATTAATATATAATTAAATAACTTTAAATATAAATTAATATAACTTTAAAGTGAGTAGAATTTGATAAAATTTCATTTCTTACAAA
The DNA here is from genome assembly GCA_021605075.1 of Caerostris darwini. NCBI lineage: Eukaryota > Metazoa > Arthropoda > Arachnida > Araneae > Araneidae > Caerostris > Caerostris darwini. Next base: position 14,350 of record BPLQ01011723.1, on the reverse strand, counting down.
AAAAGTACATTTAAATAATACTGTCCATCAAATTTTTAGTAAGTTTTTGGTTCTTATAGAATTTATTGCTACATAAAAAACACTAACTTAACTCAAATTTCTGAATATAGATTTTATGTGCTTCGCATATACCAGTAATTAGCCATTTATATTCACCTGTGCTATGCCATCTGCAAGACTTTATTATTTTTTATGTTTTTGTTCCAGAATGAATGCCAGACTAAAGTGACCACTATGGAAGTTGACAAAAAGAAAAGTGGCAAAGTGCTATGTGCCTCAAATGTCAATCAAATTCTAAGTGAACGACCTTGAATAAAGTAAATAATTCAAAACACTTTCCAAGAAAGTATATTAATAATTGATTTACACCAACCAAAATTTTGTTATCACTATAGCAGTAACAAAAACCACAATTTATCCTGCTTTCAATATCATTTATAAAAATTATCTGAAATTATAATTATCTTTTTTATATCACTGATATGATACTTGTATTTTATTTTCATTGAATATGTCAGACATGAATTTTTCTTTTGTTTTCACTATGGCTCTCCGGCACATATTTTTTCTTCTTGTTTATCTTTTTAAATGTCTCGTCAACTCTACCTTAAACGACGCAGAAAAGTTTTGAGAGCTTAAAAGAAAATGCAATAGATTTATAAAGTAAACTTTACATTTAGAAGTTCTATTATTTTGTCTTTAAAATTTTTCATACATTCATGCAAATAATTCTATTTAAATAGTTTGAAATTTGATACAAATACTTTCCAAAAAATATATAGTGGAAACAGTTGCAAATGATTATAGATTTCTTAATTATTTTTATTTTATTTATTAAACTAAGAATTTGATGTATATTGGGGAAAAAAAAAAACTAAGTGACAACAACATCAAAACTTACAGAAAAATATATCAGTCTAAGAAAGGTCTTTCCCCTAAAATAATTATATCATCACCAGAAAAGAAATATTTACAAACAATAAATGTATTAGTTAAATTTTGCATACTTTTTAACTGTTTTTATCCAAGTTTTAACCTATAAAATTGGTAAGAAAAAAAAAAATGTTCTGCTTGAAATACAAAACTTTTAAATGCATTTAATAAAATTATAATTTTAATTTGCTTGCTAATTGAACAACTCCAGGAAAGATAGTCCAAGAGTTTAATCCCTGTTTCAAAACAAAATAAAAACTTTTTGAGAGCTTTAAGGTAAAAGAAAACTTATTTTTCATAATGAAGAATGAAAAATTGATAAATCAGTAGCATTTTAAGTGCAATGAAATTAATTTTATGTATTACCTTTAAAGGTAATATTTATATTAAAAAAATTGCTTTTAGCTTTCTCTCAAAATAAATTTTTTGTTTACTCAATACAACATAACACAATTCTGATTCCAATAATTTATAACTTGCTAAAATATTTTCCATAAAAAATACAGGGACCTCAAAAATTATCCTAGGAACATAAATATTTTTTTTTAATTATTATAATTGTTAAATTTAGAAAAAATCACACCCTAAGATGTGCAGTTAATAAGTCTAGCTTTTATATTTTCTTCTGAAATATTTGGAAATGAATCATGAGTATTTAATTGTATATGAAATAGATTATAGAAAATAACTGTATATTTTCTTTTGCTAGAACTGCGCTGTTAATCACCGCCAAAATGAAGGGTCTGATTCAAAGGCTTTCACACCATACATTATTTCACTCATATAATAAAATTACAATATCTACTTAAAGTTATGGATAAATTTTTAAGTCATAAATGTAAAATTAAGAAAAATTCAAAACTTATACTTACGGTAAAATATACTTAACTTGACTGGGTGACTTGACTTGACGTGATTTTGAGATTTATGCTAACGTTAGCTGCTTTATCTCAATTTATCCAATTACTCTCGAGAAAAAATCAGTGGAAAAGAATTAATAAATGAATAAATTAATAGTTTAAAAAAACTAAAAAATACGCTTTTAGAGTTAATCAAACTAAAAAGTAAAAAATAATTGTTAACATAAGAATAAAATGACTGACGAGAAAATGAATGTCACTGTTCTAAAATCGTGGGGTGCTCGATATCAATCGTTATAATTTCTCACTAGTTTCATTCCGAAATGCAGAGTTAGTTTAAAAATGTCATACAAAGCACCCCACGCTTTTAGAACAGTGACATTCATTTTCTCGTCAGTCATTTTATTCTTATGTTAACAATTATTTTACTTTTAGTTTGATTAACTCTAAAAGCGTATTTTTAGTTTTTTTAAACTATTAATTTATTTTTTACTTTTTAGTCTGATTAACTCTAAAAGCATATTTTTTTTTAGTTTTTTTAATGTATAATTGTTTTTACTTTGTTTTCCACTTGGCTTTACTTAGATTGAATGCAGGTCGAGTACCTGTGCGCGAAGCGCACATCGTCGTTCTTCTTTTTCACGGAGTACCTTGGCCTAAGATTAGGCCTTAAACTCCAGAATGGCACATACAGTTCATAGGATAAAATAAAACATTGATGCATATATAAACAGGATGAGTGATCAAAGAAACTGCCCTTATTTACAAAAAATAGAATAAAATACAAAAAATAGATATTTACAAAAAATTGAAACAAAATAAAATAGAGAAAAATAAAAATTAAAAAGATAAAATACAAAAAATATATACAAAGTTGTTAAAGAAGTATAAAAAGAGAAGATGGAATATACTACAGAGTAGAGTAGCTGCTGCTAGAAATGATGACAAAAAACTAGGTAAATTGCAAATTGTGCAGGGACGCCCGAGGGCGTTTAGCATTTTCCGGCAAAGAAGCGCACATCTACTCAAAATCAAAAGTTTACATACTTTTTACCCACCGAAATTTTCGGCCAATAGGAAGAGCGCAATTCGACATGATCGCACTCCTATGCCTTTGAGATCCGCCTCTTTTTAGCCACCGAAATTTTCGGCCAATAGGAAGAGCGCAATTCGACATGATCGCTCTCCTATGCCTTTGAGATCCGCCTCTTTTTAGCCACCGAAATTTTCGGCCAATAGGAAGAGCGCAATTCGATCGCGGATCAGTTGACTGACTCGCCAGTAGATGGCGCCATCAGTCCCAAAATCGAGCCCAAAAAGTGAGTTACATACAAACATACATACAAACATACAGGTGAAGCTAATAAAAGCGTATTAAAAAGAAAAATACTAATGAAAACAGATTTTCAAATAATCAGTGAACTTCAACTGATTCCAAAATTAAGAAATGGAAGGGTCCGAAATGAGGTGTCGTGCAGTACTTCTGTCACGAAATAATACTGCAATGTTAGTATACTCGGAAAATCGCAATGAAAATATAAAACTAACAACTACGCAATTTTTCGTAGAAAATTAATTAGTGTAACGGTTTTGTAATACGGTTCATCGCTCATATCAAATAACTAAGAATAGGAGAGGACTTTATATCCAAAAGCTTGTTTAAGTTTTTCTCTTTGTACATCATATTTGGTACATTGGATTCTCAAATCATACGATTACTATTATCTATTTATCATGACTTTTCTTTCCTACTGCCTTCACATACCATTGAGTAGATGAACACTTCGCGTTCAGGCACTCGACATCTTTATTCAACAATGATGGTACATTGGAATAGAATGTGTTCTTCGGTTTCAGGTTTTTTGCATCGTGAGCACATTGGAGAAGACGTTAATCCAAATCTATGAAGTCTGGCTGTAGAAGGATATGTTTTGGTGCAAAATCTGGAAATTAGTACTTCTTTTCTATTGATAGGTAAAAGACGATTAATTGATTTGATACTATTTAAATGCAACAGATCCATTGCGTATTTACTTTTGTTCCATTGTTCATTTGAAGTTAGAAATATTTTCTTTTTTTGATGGTAGATGATGTCATCCGGAGAAATCCAATTTAAAATTATTGTGTCTGACACGGTTTTTGCCAAAGAGTCTGCTTATTCATTTTCCTGTATGCCAACGTGACCTGGAGTCCAAATGAAAAGTAAAGATAATATGGAATTTAGGTTTTGTTTGAGTTGATTTCCTAGCAATTTGGTGACTCTTGTGGATTTAAAATTGTAATTTTGAAGAGCTCGGAGAGCAGAGAGACTATCTGATAAAATAATGTAATGATGTGATTTACTTATTGTAACTTATTGTAGATTATTACGGAGATCCTTGGCCGCGTAGCGGCCTTTAGCTCCTTCTCTGTAAAATGTTGAAACATAGCGGTGGTCTCATGCCCTTTGAGTTAATAAGCAAAATAGATAATTAAATGCCCTTTTTTTTAAAGGAGAATTATTTATTTAATAAAATTATAAAATGAAAAATATCAAAAATTTCAAAAATGTAAATGTTGATGGAATCAGTTGCATGTAATAACCCCGAATGAACAAAGGTCAAATTAGGAGAAAAGCGAACTTTTTTCATCTAGGTAGTTGTAAGGAATTAATTTAAAATATTTGGAACAGTGCGAGGTCTTTTGCTATGTTTGCGGGAAGAAATATCATAATCGTAATTTTGTAGGATATTTAATACAGGGTTATTAATGTTTTGCATATCATTATAGAATTTAGTAGAAATTTTGTAAACAAATTGTCTTGAACTTGGAATCGAGAGAGCTCGTCTAATATCGTCATTACGAAAGTACCAGGGTGAATTCGTTAACATTCTGAGAGTTTTGTTCTCAAGCCTTTGAATAATTTCAAAATTTGTACTTGGGACAGAACCCCAAACTGGGCTTGCATAAGCTAAAACTGGACGAAGATAAGAGAGATATATTAGGTTGGGGAAAAAGAAATCCATTATTTTTATATGAACTTCAGGACTTTATTTAACATGCTTCGGATTGTCCGATTTGGGTCAAATATGCACCGTTTTGTTGTATGATTTGTTGCCATTTTAAAGGTAACTTCATAATGCCTCTCTCATAGAAGTCCTGGTCTCTATTTGCAAAAAACTCTAGTAGTCGATTTTCACAATCCTCCCTAGATGCCAATTTTTTATCATTAAAGAAGTTTTGCAATGCAAGAAAAAGATGATAATCGCTTGGTGCCAAATCCGGACTGTATGGCGGATGCATTAAAACTTCCCAACCAAGCTCCCGAAGTTTCTGGCGAGTCACTGTAGATGTGTGTGGCCTAGTGTTGTCCTGGTGGAACACGACACCTCTCCTGTTGGCCAATTCTGACCGTTTCTGGTCAATCGCTATCTTCAAACGGTCCAGTTGTTGACAGTAGAGATCAGAATTTAGCGTTTGGCCATATGGAAGCAACTCATAATAAATAATCCCCTTCCAGTCCCACCAAATGCATAACAGAACCTTCCTGGCCGTTAGTCCTGGTTTGGCCACCGTTTGAGGTGCTTCACCGCTCTTTGACCACGATCGTTTTCGCACAGGGTTATCGTATGTGATCCATTTCTCATCTCCAGTCACCATCCGTTTAAGAAAGTCTATCTCATTCCGTTTGGCCAAGGCTTCGCAGATGGAAATTCGATCCATCATGTTTTTTTCTGTTAATTGGTGTGGCACCCAAACATCGAGCTTCTTTTTGAATCCAGCTTTGTGTAAATGGTGTAAAACTGTTTTATGATCGATTTTTAGCTCCTGGGCGATGTTACGACTGCTAACATGCCGGTCAACTTCGATCATTTCTCCGATTTTATCGACATTTTCGACGACCGGCCTACCTGTGCGAGGTGCATCTTTAACATCAAAAATTCCTGAACGGAATCTACGAAACCAAAATTGCACATAATTGGCTGTTACAGTATCGGAACCATAAACACCATTCACAATTTTAGCCGCCTGGCTTGCATTTTCGCCTTTGTCAAAGAAAAACTGTAAAATGTACCGAATTTTCTCTTTGTTCACTTCCATTTTTAACACCCTGTAACTCCCAACTGAATGGACCAAACAAAAAACAGAAAAAGAATTATTTTAGTACGAAGTGCCACCTTTCTAACGAGCATAAATCTGAAATTGTTTAATTGATACTTTACGTGATATCGATCAATACAGCCATCTATCGAAAAAATATTTATAAAAACTTGCTGGAATTTGTTCAAAATAACTACGTGTACATATATACATAATTTTTTTATACATATATATAAAATTTTAAAAAAGAAAATTAAAAAAAGAATACTACATTCTAAAACTTTTTATAAGATACATAATAATCAGGAATATCAGTAAAAATATTTTTTAAAACATAAAAAAATGTTAAACTATGGTAAAAAATTTAAAAAAAAAAAATTTATGATCAATGTCTTAAAATAAAGATTGATAAATTGAAATATTTTGCTTAATTTTCAGACTTTTAAAACTAAATTTTGTTTTATGTTAACTTTTAAACCTTATATTTTAAAGCAAGTGGTAGAGGTAAAAATCTAAGATTCAAAAATATAATTTAAAAAAATTCAGTAATGTTCGAATATTTTAATATTAAAAATAATACATACAGTTTTGAATGTTTCAGCACCACACTGATCACGAGTATAAGTTGAAACTACAAGCATTGGTTTGACTTCAGTGCATCTTACAGTTATCAGTTTTCTTATATGTTCAGCTTTTACTTCTCGCACAGAAAGTTGATCTTTTTCAGATCTGTTCTTGAAATATATTTCACTAGAAGAAAAACAAAAATAAGATAAAGAAATAAACATTCAAACAAATTTTCTGAAGCAAGAAATTTTTAATACATATTTAAAAAAATCTATTGTTTTTTGTAAAATACCATTAAAGTGGTGAATGATTAATTAAAACAAGGCTTTCATATTCTATAATTGAATATTTATACAAAGTTTAATATATTTTTTATTTTAAACAATATAACTAATTTTCATCTATTTTCAATGCATTCTGAAAAAAAACATTTGGTTGCATATATATGTATCCCCTTTAAGAATGATGTAAAATAACAAAAATTAAATATTTTATTTTTTAAATTATTCGACAGATAGTTTTAAAGTATTTATGTTGCTATGCAGATGTAAAAACCATTATTGAAATGTTTCTCATTGTTTTTGGCTTTTTAATATTCACTGATTAAAACACAAATATATATAAATTGATCTAAACATGGTTGTACATTTTAATGGAATATCTAGCAATAACTATAATCACATTGATGATCCTAGTTTTAAAATGAAACATATTTTTGGTAATCCAATTAAATTATTAAATCAAACATTCACAAAACGTGACTTTTTGACATTATTATAAAACAAACAGATGTTACCTGGGCATTACCTATTTACAGAAAATAGATATTTAATTTTTTTTTTTTTTTTTTTTTTTTTTTTTTTCAAATTTTATTAGGGGGAATAAAAATCAAATATTAGAATATCAGAAGATTTATTTCTATTTTATTACAAATTTTCTTCAAGTAGATGGGGTTTTCTTTTTATGTGGCATCTTTGAAAATTATTCACAATATATATATATATATATATATATATTATTTTTTTTTTTTAAGTAACTTAAAAGAACAAAGGGAATAAATAACTTTCAAAATCAAAGATCATTTTCTTTATCAAAACCATACGATAATATTACTGTACATATGCATAACAAATATAACATGACATCAATTTTAATTGCAAAAACAAACCCCATTTTTTTAAATGTAATAACACGAAAACAACACTTTTGATGCAGGCAACACAGGCAAGCTAACAATGTAACAATCCTGCAGGTCTTTTAGGGTAGATTACTGGTTTTTTTAATTAAAAATGAACTAATTACATTTTTTTGTAAATTACAACAGCTAATCAATGATTGTGAAATAAATAATAAGTGGTTAAAATTTTATGATGATCAGTTGAAGAGTGTGACAGTCCATAGGAACATAATTTCAATGTAATATATATAGACTAACAAGTAATGTATCATTTTTTAAAAATAACTAAAGAAAATTTCATTAAAATAGGATTAATTTAGAGATTATTAACTCAATGTATGAGTGATTGTGGGTATTATTGAAATTTTTTGAATTACAAGTCAAAATTTTGAAAACTGTATACAGAGCAAATCAAAAAAGCACAAGCCTTTCTGTATAATTGTAACATAAAATTTGGAAGTACCATATCGTCTACTCAGAATGTTATATTTTGTCAATGTCTACAGGAACCATTTGAATCTTTCAGAAGAAAACGGAAATCATTGGAACTAAACATATATAATTTTTCAAAGTATGAAATACGAAACTTTTGGAATGTAACAATTTTTAGAACACCTGGTTTAATGTTAACAATACTTGTGTTGAAATTATTTAATTACAGCTTTAAAAAATTTGATATTTTACAGGAAAAAACAGTTTCTGAAATGCATTTAATAGTTTTATTTCAATTATAAATTTAATTTTCCAGCAAGGGAAAATTATCAAAAGAAAAACAGAAAAAATTATTATAAGTATTGGTTTGATTATTCATATGATTCAATTGCAAAATTTTAAATAAGCACACAATACCAAAACTGCCAACTCTTAAACAGTTCCACTAGTAGAAAAACAAGTTAAAATTTCCTAGTAATTAATATATATTTCACTAAAACAATTTAGATGTTTTTGTTTAAAAATAATAATTACACTGCATCAGCATAAAACTCTTCCCTGTAAAAATATTGGTTGATTTTAAAGGATTTTGCACTATGGATAACGGCATCCAAATTTGTCTGTCGTATGCCATTTATTTTGGAGGAAACGATTGCTTTAAAGTTTAAATTGTAGGCTAGGTTTTAATTTAAAGAATTCTGCAATTACCAAATGTTTGTTCAAAATTAGAGGCTTTGCACCAAAATTGATTTAAGGTTCCAATTGTATTTCTGTTTTCGACTATGATGAACAATGAGATTGGTGGCAATGCCAAATAAGTTCCGTAGCGAGAAAATTCCACAGAGAAGTTCCAGAATTGTGATGGCAGTTTCCGAGGTGGAAAAGCGCGCAATCACTTTTATTTGGCGCGCTTTGTGACTCGAGCGTATTGCAATGGATCATAAAAAGAACAATCGCAATTTTATCGCTTTAGCCTTAAAAAGCGAAGAAAAGGCGATGTTGGGTGAGAGAAATTTATAAGAATAAAGATTACAAGGTGCCTCAGAGAATTTAATAGAAGAAATGAGGCTTTCTGATACAGAAAGTTTTTTTAATTTTTTACGGATGACACCGGCACAGTTCGATCATCTTCTAACGCTTGTTGGGCCGATAATTTCGAAAATAATACGAATTATCGTGATTCTATTCAAGCGAAGGATAGACTGGCCCTTACCTTAAGGTATGTGTATGCATTTTTATCATATTCTATTTCATGATCATTGAGTTTAATATTTTGTAATTGTTGAGTATTTTAATTTTAAAAATAAATGAGTCAAGCTCCTACTCATAAATGTTGTAGTAAAAATTTTATTTTATTTTAAAAAAAATGTGAGTAACATTCAGCATAAATATTAATTGCATTATGCAATTTTTTTTTTTTTTAATTTTTCATTCCTTAAAAATATGTATAAATAAAAACCTAAATTAAGTGTAAAATACCTCTGTTAAAATAATTCTTAAATTATGTATTAAGAAATACTGTTATGGAATTTTAAATAATTATTAATTAAACTACACAAAATAGTTTCAGGATTTATGGATAACTTGAATTTTAATGTTTGTAATAGTATAACGTGTAATTCTCATTACTGGGCTTTTCAGATTCTTGGCCAGTGGTGATTTAATGGTCAGTTTGTCCTACCAATTTAGAATTGGCCGATCAACTGTAAGTCGGATCATCCGAGAGACTTGTGAGGCTCTACGGGATAAATTGCACCCAATTGTAAAATAAAAGCCAAGCAGTGCAAAATGGCTGGCTATTGCGAATAAATATTTTGCAAAATGGCAATTTCCAAATTGCATTGGAGCAATAGATGGAAAACACGTATTAATTCAGGTAAATTATATAGTTAAAATTATTTAAAGCAACTATAATTAACTAGTAATTTTGATAATTCACCATTAATTTTAAGTAATTGAAATATATTTTCACAATTTATCATTTAACACTTTTTTTTTTGTTATATCTGATATAAATGTATTAAATGCTTTTTTTTTTTTTTTTCAGGCTCCGCCCAATACTGGTAGTCAGTACCATAATTACAAGGGAGGCTTTTAGCATTATTTTGCTAGCCTCTGTGGGATGCTGACTACAAGTTTGTGCTTGTTGACATTGGGTCAGAAGGCCATAATAGTGACGGTGGTGTCTTTAGACACAGTGTCATTAGCCAAGCCATTGAATGTAACCAACTGAACATTCCAAATAGTGCAGCATTGCCTTCAACGAAGACGGTCATGCCATTTGTTTTCGTTGGAGATGAGGCATTTCCCTCAAGAATTATTTAATGCGGCCCTTTCCAGGAAATGCCCTTTATAAAAGAAAGGCGCATTTTTAACTACCGCCTATCAAGAGCTCGGAGGTGTGTTGAAAATGCTTTTGGCATTATGGCAGCCAGGTTTCGAATATTTCGAAACCCATTACTACCAGTGTGGAAACATGCAAGGCAATTGTTGCAGCTACTGTATGTTTGCATAATTTTTTGAAACTTGCAGATGATGCCATGCCACCTTTAAAGAGAAGGTACTGTCCTCCTGGCTTTAGTGACACCCTTTCACCAAATGGAGACACTATTTTTAGGTTTATGGAGACAAGAGAAATGTGCGCTGAAAACGGTGGGTCGCTTTGGGAGCAATATGCATACGAAAAGTGCAGGCCAATTGAGAGAAAATTTTATGCAATATTTCTGCAGTGTAGGGCAGCTGGAGTGGCAGGACCACCATGTGTTAGACGCAGGCCGTGCATATTGAATTTATTTTTAGTTTCCTGTAAATATTTCTCCTGCTTGTGTTATTTTTTGTTAAAATCATTATTTAATATGTATAATCTAAAATGTAAATCTAAATATGTATAATCTGATTTTGTTATTAGATGTTAAAATTTATATAACAATCAAATAAAAATATCAATTCATACCAAATGTTCTGTGCAAATTATTTTAAATTATGGTTAATATCTCCTTTGATCAGATTTTTTCTTTGTATCTACACATTAGTAAAACAGAAATAAATGCATTTTTTGTTTTTTACAACAGAATTTTAAGGGATTTGCTAGATAATTTATGTAATACATAAAAATATTTTATACTCTCATATTTTTGAAATTTAAATATGAATTTGAAAGGATTAATATTTAATTAAATTGATAAGATAAAGAAGAAAGTGTTAATTTCTTATAGAAGAGCTACATTTCAGAATTTGATTCCATAAAAGAAAATTTCAGTTTAACTTTGTTTATAATTCAGTGTAATGAATATTTTTTTTTTATATTGATATATTGTCTCCAGCTGAATAATTTTGAAACTAATTTTTATTGAACATTTTTTTGTGAAGTGTGTTAAATAATCAAATGTATTGACCTTTTAATGGAATTTTAAATTTAAAAATAATGCATCTTCAAAAATAATAATATAATTTCAGCAAATAAGTTTTAAAAACAATGCTTGTTCATATTTACATATGTTGTACTTAAATTAAATATAAAAACCTTTTTATCACATTTCTTTATTCATTTCGCTTAAAATATTGTAAAAAGCATCTATGGCTTTATTTTGTTTCTCATAGCTGAATTTTCTCACAGTTGCCGCAGCGAACTCCATGAAAATATCAATCCGATCCATTTCGTTAATTTCACACACCTTCTCCAAGGCCCTATCAAACAGTTCTGATTTTCTTTTCTTTCTTGGAGGAGGTGCTTGGTCAATGAAAGAACTTTCATTCTCTACATCTGAAAAAAAAATAAAAGAAACGGTGAAATAAAATGTCATTAAAAGGATTTTTTTTTTTAAATATACTTTATCTTTTACACATTTTTGGATTTTTTTAATTAAAATGAACTTTTAAATAGAAACAGATGTAAGTTATGAATTTTCTTTATTATTATAAACATTTCTTTTCTTTTTAATTTTTTTAAAAATATATTCAAACTTATGTGGGATTGTTTTCAATAAAATTTTACTTTGATGTTATTCAAATTATGAGTGTTTTTTATCATTAAATTTCTTTGTTTACAAATTTTATAATATAGTTTAAACACCATTATCATTAAATCAAATAACTGCATTATTTGCTTATACTTCACACTTTTGAAATATGGAGAAATTTTCTTAAAATGTATTCATATGCTGGAGTGAAATGCGAGCACAAGCTAGTAAGTTTCTTAATCACATACAACTGAAAACTTAAAATAACAGTTTACTAAATATATCTTTTAAAAATGTTTACATTCTATAAAAATAGAAAAGTGTATGCATCAGAAAATTAAATACTTACCAGTTTCAACCAATGATCTCTCACAGGAATCTTGAACGTCTTTTCATCCTGGCTTAATAAATTAGACCAGGAGCTAATAAAATAAATAAATATGTAAATACTATATATATGTATACTTATTCATTTAAGAAATCTTTGAAATTGAATGAAGTACCTTTCGTTTGGAGGTATGGCTCCAAAATGACATGGCACTGTACAATGCCCATGGTTTTTTATATCTGCTGTGACTACCACTGGGCAGATTCATCAAATTTTCTCTTTTCGGTACTTGTCCCGCAGATACTTAAATCTCTCCTTGCAATTGTCAGCTGAAACCAATGTATCAATTTACATTTTCACATCACTATAACTTACTAAAAGTATATAAATTGTTTGGATTAATATATTTAAACATTTACGGCTTGTTTTGTACAGATTTTATATTGAATGTTATGTACATACAAGACATGGAAACATGCACACAGCACAAATTTATGGTTATACACTGAATATGAATTGAAAAAGTGTATCGAATGTCTATTATGAATAAAATAATGTTATGTAATATATTCTTAAGCTTGACACATTCATTTGTGCATGTGATGCTTTATAAGAGCATAACAATGTTATGGTAATTATTTTAGACTATTGTATTTAACATTATGAATTATTCATAAAAATTTTATGTTGAATGTAACTTGCATAATAAACACAAGCAACAAATGTAACATCATGACACAATTTTATAGAGATTTTACATTGAATATGAATGCAAAAGTGTATCTAATAATTTTAAGCCTAAAAATAGTTTGCATTAATACTATTAATAATTTACACAGACAGTAAAAGATATAATGTTCACCATTTTCTTTCCATGGCAAAAATTGCTGCCAGGCATTCTCCTCAGTTTTTTAACCTATTTTTGTGATTTGCATCACGAAAATCATACAAATGAGGATATTTTTGTACCTCACTTATTAAGACTTCATCGAAACAGATAGACATAGACATATCGCTGAGAACACGAGAAAGAGCAGACACATTTTTTAAAAGAAATTTTAAACAAGAAAATAAAAAACATATTTTAAGAAGCAACTTTATAAAGAAGTTTGTCTATAAGGAAGTAATCATAAAAGTTTTCTTCTATAAATAATTATTTTGTTACATTTAACGAAAAAGAAAAATACTTACAAGCGACGCAACAATTCTGGTGGATATTGATTTTTAGGATTTCTATATTCATCTTCTGTATGATTCATGGCATCCATTTTTAAGCGATGTTGAATATATACATCAAGAATATTTTTGGGACCAACCTAACTGATGAGCAAAATAGTATTGAATTATTTATATTTTTGATAAGATTTAGAAGAAATTGATCTATAACTGTACTATACTCAGTTCCCTACATAAGTTTTTCCATATATGAAATTTCTATTAAAATTCACAAGGGTAAAAATAAAATAAACTGAGCATTGAATGTTTCATTGCGGTTACATTAAATTTGTAAAGACATTATTAAAATATCTTCTCAGTCACCAGATTTAAACCTGATCAAACATATTTTGAATTTGAAAACATAACATTTCCTTAAAGTAACCACAGATACTATAAGTCTATAGGAAATGTAATTAAAAAATTGCTATACACTTTATTTTAACATATTCACCTCTTGAATTTTATAGTTAGGTAGCCTTTCTTGAACAATTTCTGCAGACAATGTTGTATATCGACGGGCATTATGGATAACAGCATCACATAACTCTTCAAACATCTCAGTAATATCATGAAGGTCGATTGACAACATTACTTGAAGACGATGAGCCAGTTTGGTCTATTAAACAATAGAAAAAATGTCGCTAATATTTATAACTAAATTAAGTTTACTTGTATTATTATATCTAATATTCTATTAATAAAGAATTATTTTTAAATAAAGTTTTATACATATTATCTTTAATAATTATTGAAAATAAATATAACAATAAGTATCTAATGTATGAAAATATTTATA
>BPLQ01011721.1:0-26487 GCA_021605075.1 Caerostris darwini | reverse complement strand
TCTATTCATGGGCGGAGGGAGCTTCTATTGTGATGGCGCATCCTTAGGTAGAAGTATGACTTGGCTCCGAGTCACTGAAGAAGGAGAGCAGTGCCCTCCTGGAGGACTTTTAGGGGGAACTACCTCGCATATGCGTATTGTGTGGGAGAAATCCCGGGAAACTACCTCAAGGCGACTCACGAGACAAAACGCTGAACATCACAAGGGCCATCGAGGCTCATCGTTTTTTCGAAATAACGTCTACTACAAAGCCGCCAGCGGATTCACAATCATCCCTAATAGCTCACCAGCGGCGCACGTTGACACTGAGCCACGAGTCGGGCTACAATAGGAGTTGCTCATATATTAAAAGTTTTGAAGTTTTTGCATAGTCTTTATAAAGCTGCAATTATTAACATTTTTAAAAAAATTGAAAACAACAAATATATATGCGTATGTGCATATTTAAAGCTAATATGGAAACAACTACAAATCACTACTACTACAATCACTACAAATTATATACTAATTATGTTGCTTATCACTACAAATTTTGTACTAATTATGTTGCTTATCACTATAAATTATGTACTAATCATGTTGTTTATCACTACAAATTATGTTGTCACTTCAGAATTCTAAAGCTTATAAAAGACGCTGTTCGATAGCTCGGACTCAAGAAACAAATTCCAAAAATGACACATACTCAGTTAATGGAAATAATACTCGACACAG
This sequence comes from Caerostris darwini, assembly GCA_021605075.1. Taxonomy (NCBI): domain Eukaryota; kingdom Metazoa; phylum Arthropoda; class Arachnida; order Araneae; family Araneidae; genus Caerostris; species Caerostris darwini. The sequence continues at coordinate 25,773 of BPLQ01011721.1, read as the reverse complement.
TGGACTGTAAATAAAACTCCTTTATTTTTGGCAGTCATCAAACTCGAAGATGGAACTGCCCACATAACCTTTCACTGGGGTTACACTCAATTATTTATGCAGTCATCGCGCTCATGGATGGACTGCCACAAGCAACCTTTCTTGATGGTCGCTGGGGTTGAACTCAATGAATTATGCAGCCATCGCAACTCATGGATGGACCGCTAACACCAACCTTTTCCTTCGGTCGCTAAGTTTCAACTAGTTTTACTTACATTCCTTCTTTCTCTCCCTGGCCCTCACCCCCTGCCAGACACCCCCACAAACATGATGTTTTCCGGGCATAGGGCGTTGACCTCCCCCAGGCGGGAGAAGCTGGGTTTTGACGTAACAGACGCGATATAAAATTTGTTTATAGAGGGGAAAATTGCCTTTTGGGAGTTGCTGCTAAAGGTATCTAACCCAATTTCCTGCCCACAAGAGGAAAATTAGGAAAATATTCATTCAGCAATTGGGCAATTCTCGCTTCATCATATATTAATTTATCAATTAAACTAGGACGTTTATTAAAATAGCTGATGATTCTACTAAGAAATCGAGGTCGTAGTACCTTCCTAGTAAAAGTTCCAATAATTTTACATCCGTAAATAAAGAAAAAAGACATTTTATTTGTTTTTAATGGAGGAAATTCGAGTATTCCAAATCCATTTATAATGATGTGTTGTTATACTATGAGCCTTTCATTATTTGTTTATTTACAAATAAAATGCGACTCTTAAAGCTTTGATTTTATTTGAAGTTTAATAATACGAAATGAAAAGAAATGGTATATTTTTACACGAAGGAAAAAAATTAAGGTATGACCTCAAAAATTTTCCTTTGAAGTAAATTTAGTTTACTTCAAAAATTAGCATCAATACCTTAAAGTAGGGAATGATACAGAAAAGAAACAAAATAAAATGTTGAGTATTGGTATGATTAAGGATCAATAACCCTGTTCTTTTCATTCACCAACCCATGTGGTTATTTAATAATTTTGTTGTTTCTTATCCCACTTGGCTGGCCAAGGCCACGAGCCCGTGATTGAAGGGGAAGGAAGCAGCTTCTGTTGTGATGGAGCACCAGTATGTAGAAGTTTGGCTTTGGCTCCGTGACGCTCTTACGGTCATAGGAGACCGGGACCTACGGCTTAAAGTGGATTCCGAATCACTACAAACACCCATGGGCACCGGCGGGATTCGAACCCGATACCTGTGGTACCGAGAGCCAGAGCGCTAGCCACTCGGCCATCAGGCCCCATTTAATAATTTTAAGCTCCAATGAACGTCGGGGATGAATGGAGTGCTATTCCAGAAACAAATTTCACTCATGGGTAGATTTAGAGCTAATTACTTAACAAAGTTAGTTTTTATCAAAAATGTTATCAATAATCGGTGATTGGGAATGTTCTTTTGATGTTTCTAATGTCGACCAGCTAGTTAGCAAATCCCCCCAATTTTCTGACAAAGGAGCGATCAGTTTAAAACTGTGAATTATTTGACAAGTTCGTGCAATACAGGAAAAATAAGAGTTTAAAAATGTATCCCGCCCGATTTTTTTTTTAACAAGTACATTTTTTAATATATTTTGTAATAATAATTTTAATTTTTTTAAAGCCTGAGGCGTGTCTCAGTGGTAACGTGCGCCGATGGTGAGCATTAGGGCGGAGGTTCAATCCACTACTAGACTTTGTTGCAGACAGTGTTTCAAAAAACGAGCAGGCTCGATGGTGTTTGTAATGTTTAGAATCTTACATCGTTAATCGGACTAGTGGGAGATTTCGCCCATACTCCCATTTCATTCCATTCCTTTTTTTAGCTAGACTCGTGATTCAGTGGCAACACGTGTCTTTAGTGAGCATTAGGGCGGAGGTTCAATCCACTACTAGACTTTGTTGCAGACAGTAAAGTGTTTCAAAAACGAGCAGGCTCGATGGTGTTTGTAATGTTTAGAATCTTACATCGTTAATCGGACTAGTGGGAGTTTTCGCCCATACTCCCATTTCATTCCATTCCTTTTTTAGCTAGACTCAAAATGATTTCAGGGCAACACGTGTCTTTAGTGAGCATTAGGGCGGAGTTCAATCCACTACTAGACTTTGTTGCAGACAGTGTTTCAAAAACGAGCAGGCTCGATGGTGTTTGTAATGTTTAGAATCTTACATCGTTAATCGGACTAGTGGGAGTTTTCGCCCATACTCCCATTTCATTCCATTCCTTTTTCAGCTAGACTCGTGATTCAGTGGCAAACACGTGTTTTTAGTCGAGCATTAGGGCTGAAGTTCCATCCACTACTAGACTTTGTTGCAGACAGTGTTTTTCAAAAAACGAGCAGGCTCGATGGTGTTTGTAATGTTTAGAATCTTACATCGTTAATCGGACTAGTGGGAGTTTTCGCCCATACTCCCATTTCATTCCATTCCTTTTTTAAGCTAGACTCGTGATTCAGTGGCAACACGTGTCTTTAGTGAGCATTAGGGCGGAGGTTCAATCCACTACTAGACTTTGTTGCAGACAGTGTTTCAATAAACGAGCAGGCTCGATGGTTGTTTTGTAATGTTTAGAATCTTACATCGTTAATCGGACTAGTGGGAGTTTTCGCCCATACTCCCATTTCATTCCATTCCTTTTTCAGCTAGACTCGTGATTCAGTGGCAACACGTGTTTTTAGTGAGCATTAGGGCTGAAGTTCCATCCACTACTAGACTTTGTTGCAGACAGTGTTTCAAAAAACGAGCAGGCTCGATGGTGTTTGTAATGTTTAGAATCTTACATCGTTAATCGGACTAGTGGGAGTTTTCGCCCATACTCCCATTTCATTCCATTCCTTTTTTCAGCTAGACTCGTGATTCAGTGGCAACACGTGTCTTTAGTGAGCATTAGGGCGGAGGTTCAATCCACTACTAGACTTTGTTGCAGACAGTGTTTCAATAAACGAGCAGGCTCGATGGTGTTTGTAATGTTTAGAATCTTACATCGTTAATCGGACTAGTGGGAGTTTTCGCCCATACTCCCATTTCATTCCATTCCTTTTTTTAGCTAGACTCGTGATTCAGTGGCAACACGTGTCTTTAGTGAGCATTAGGGCGGAGGTTCAATCCACTACTAGACTTTGTTGCAGACAGTGTTTCAATAAACGAGCAGGCTCGATGGTGTTTGTAATGTTTAGAATCTTACATCGTTAATCGGACTAGTGGGAGTTTTCGCCCATACTCCCATTTCATTCCATTCCTTTTTTCAGCTAGACTCGTGATTCAGTGGCAACACGTGTCTTTAGTGAGCATTAGGGCGGAGGTTCAATCCACTACTAGACTTTGTTGCAGACAGTGTTTCAAAAAACGAGCAGTCTCGATGGTGTTTGTAATGTTTAGAATCTTACATCGTTAATCGGACTAGTGGGAGTTTTCGCCCATACTCCCATTTCATTCCATTCCTTTTTAGCTAGACTCGTGATTCAGTGGCAACACGTGTCTTTAGTGAGAATTAGGGCGGAGGTTCAATCCACTACTAGACTTTGTTGCAGACAGTGTTTCAAAAAAAACGAGCAGGCTCGATGGTGTTTGTAATGTTTAGAATCTTACATCGTTAATCGGACTAGTGGGAGTTTTCGCCCATACTCCCATTTTATTCCATTCCTTTTTTAGCTAGACTCGTGATTCAGTGGCAACACGTGTCTTTAGTGAGAATTAGGGCGGAGGTTCAATCCACTACTAGACTTTGTTGCAGACAGTGTTTCAAAAACGAGCAGGCTCGATGGTGTTTGTAATGTTTAGAATCTTTACATCGTTAATCGGACTAGTGGGAGTTTTCGCCCATACTCCCATTTTATTCCATTCCTTTTTTTTAGCTAGACTCGTGATTCAGTGGCAACACGTGTCTTTAGTGAGAATTAGGGCGGAGGTTCAATCCACTACTAGACTTTGTTGCAGACAGTGTTTCAAAAAACGAGCAGGCTCGATGGTGTTTGTAATGTTTAGAATCTTACATCGTTAATCGGACTAGTGGGAGTTTTCGCCCATACTCCCATTTTTATTCCATTCCTTTTTTAGCTAGACTCGTGATTCAGTGGCAACACGTGTCTTTAGTGAGAATTAGGGCGGAGGTTCAATCCACTACTAGACTTTGTTGCAGACAGTGTTTCAAAACGAGCAGGCTCGATGGTGTTTGTAATGTTTAGAATCTTACATCGTTAATCGGACTAGTGGGAGTTTTCGCCCATACTCCCATTTCATTCCATTCCTTTTTTTTAGCTAGACTCGTGATTCAGTGGCAACACGTGTCTTTAGTGAGAATTAGGGCGGAGGTTCAATCCAGTACTAGACTTTGTTGCAGACAGTGTTTCAAAACGAGCAGGCTCGATGGTGTTTGTAATGTTTAGAATCTTACATCGTTAATCGGACTAGTGGGAGTTTTCGCCCATACTCCCATTTCATTCCATTCCTTTTTTTTAGCTAGACTCGTGATTCAGTGGCAACACGTGTCTTTAGTGAGAATTAGGGCGGAGGTTCAATCCACTACTAGACTTTGTTGCAGACAGTGTTTCAAAAAACGAGCAGGCTCGATGGTGTTTTGTAATGTTTAGAATCTTACATCGTTAATCGGACTAGTGGGAGTTTTCGCCCATACTCCCATTTTATTCCATTCCTTTTTTTTAGCTAGACTCGTGATTCAGTGGCAACACGTGTCTTTAGTGAGAATTAGGGCGGAGGTTCAATCACTACTAGACTTTGTTGCAGACAGTGTTTCAAAAAACGAGCAGGCTCGATGGTGTTTGTAATGTTTAGAATCTTACATCGTTAATCGGACTAGTGGGAGTTTTCGCCCATACTCCCATTTTATTCCATTCCTTTTTTTAGCTAGACTCGTGATTCAGTGGCAACACGTGTCTTTAGCGAGAATTAGGGCGGAGGTTCAATCCACTACTAGACTTTGTTGCAGACAGTGTTTCAAAAAACGAGCAGGCTCGATGGTGTTTGTAATGTTTAGAATCTTACATCGTTAATCGGACTAGTGGGAGTTTTCGCCCATACTCCCATTTTATTAAATTCCTTTTTTAGCTAGACTCGTGATTCAGTGGCAACACGTGTCTTTAGTGAGAATTAGGGGCGGAGGTTCAATCCACTACTAGACTTTGTTGCAGACAGTGTTTCAAAAAACGAGCAGGCTCGATGGTGTTTGTAATGTTTAGAATCTTACATCGTTAATCGGACTAGTGGGAGTTTTCGCCCATACTCCCATTTTATTCCATTCCTTTTTTAGCTAGACTCGTGATTCAGTGGCAACACGTGTCTTTAGCGAGAATTAGGCGGAGGTTCAATCCACTACTAGACTTTGTTGCAGACAGTGTTTCAAAACGAGCAGGCTCGATGGTGTTTGTAATGTTTAGAATCTTACATCGTTAATCGGACTAGTGGGAGTTTTCGCCCATACTCCCATTTTATTCCATTCCTTTTTTTTAGCTAGACTCGTGATTCAGTGGCAACACGTGTCTTTAGTGAGAATTAGGGCGGAGGTTCAATCCACTACTAGACTTTGTTGCAGACAGTGTTTCAAAAAACGAGCAGGCTCGATGGTGTTTGTAATGTTTAGAATCTTACATCGTTAATCGGACTAGTGGGAGTTTTCGCCCATACTCCCATTTTATTCCATTCCTTTTTTTAGCTAGACTCGTGATTCAGTGGCAACACGTGTCTTTAGTGAGAATTAGGGCGGAGGTTCAATCCACAACTAGACTTTGTTGCAGACAGTGTTTCAAAAAACGAGCAGGCTCGATGGTGTTTGTAATGTTTAGAATCTTACATCGTTAATCGGACTAGTGGGAGTTTTCGCCCATACTCCCATTTCATTCCATTCCTTTTTTTTTTAGCTAGACTCGTGATTCAGTGGCAACACGTGTCTTTAGTGAGAATTAGGGCGGAGGTTCAATCCACTACTAGACTTTGTTGCAGACAGTGTTTCAAAAAACGAGCAGGCTCGATGGTGTTTGTAATGTTTAGAATCTTACATCGTTAATCGGACTAGTGGGAGTTTTCGCCCATACTCCCATTTCATTCCATTCCTTTTTTAGCTAGACTCGTGATTCAGTGGCAACACGTGTCTTTAGTGAGAATTAGGGCGGAGGTTCAATCCACTACTAGACTTTGTTGCAGACAGTGTTTCAAAAACGAGCAGGCTCGATGGTGTTTGTAATGTTTAGAATCTTACATCGTTAATCGGACTAGTGGGAGTTTTCGCCCATACTCCCATTTTATTCCATTCCTTTTTTAGCTAGACTCGTGATTCAGTGGCAACACGTGTCTTTAGTGAGAATTAGGGCGGAGGTTCAATCCACTACTAGACTTTGTTGCAGACAGTGTTTCAAAAACGAGCAGGCTCGATGGTGTTTGTAATGTTTAGAATCTTACATCGTTAATCGGACTAGTGGGAGTTTTCGCCCATACTCCCATTTTATTCCATTCCTTTTTTTTTAGCTAGACTCGTGATTCAGTGGCAACACGTGTCTTTAGTGAGAATTAGGGCGGAGGTTCAATCCACTACTAGACTTTGTTGCAGACAGTGTTTCAAAAAACGAGCAGGCTCGATGGTGTTTGTAATGTTTAGAATCTTACATCATTAATCGGACTAGTGGGAGTTTTCGCCCATACTCCCATTTTATTCCATTCCTTTTTTAGCTAGACTCGTGATTCAGTGGCAACACGTGTCTTTAGTGAGAATTAGGGCGGAGGTTCAATCCACTACTAGACTTTGTTGCAGACAGTGTTTCAAAAAACGAGCAGGCTCGATGGTGTTTGTAATGTTTAGAATCTTACATCGTTAATCGGACTAGTGGGAGTTTTCGCCCATACTCCCATTTCATTCCATTCCTTTTTTAGTTAGACTCGTGATTCAGTGGCAACACGTGTCTTTAGTGAGAATTAGGGCGGAGGTTCAATCCACTACTAGACTTTGTTGCAGACAGTGTTTCAAAAAACGAGCAGGCTCGATGGTGTTTGTAATGTTTAGAATCTTACATCGTTAATCGGACTAGTGGGAGTTTTCGCCCATACTCCCATTTCATTCCATTCCTTTTTTAGCTAGACTCGTGATTCAGTGGCAACACGTGTCTTTAGTGAGAATTAGGGCGGAGGTTCAATCCACTACTAGACTTTGTTGCAGACAGTGTTTCAAAAAAACGAGCAGGCTCGATGGTGTTTGTAATGTTTAGAATCTTACATCGTTAATCGGACTAGTGGGAGTTTTCGCCCATACTCCCATTTCATTTCATTCCTTTTTTAGCTAGACTCGTGATTCAGTGGCAACACGTGTCTTTAGTGAGAATTAGGGCGGAGGTTCAATCCACTACTAGACTTTGTTGCAGACAGTGTTTCAAAAACGAGCAGGCTCGATGGTGTTTGTAATGTTTAGAATCTTACATCGTTAATCGGACTAGTGGGAGTTTTCGCCCATACTCCCATTTTATTCCATTCCTTTTTTAGCTAGACTCGTGATTCAGTGGCAACACGTGTCTTTAGTGAGAATTAGGGCGGAGGTTCAATCCACTACTAGACTTTGTTGCAGACAGTGTTTCAAAAACGAGCAGGCTCGATGGTGTTTGTAATGTTTAGAATCTTACATCGTTAATCGGACTAGTGGGAGTTTTCGCCCATACTCCCATTTCATTCCATTCCTTTTTTAGTTAGACTCGTGATTCAGTGGCAACACGTGTCTTTAGTGAGAATTAGGGCGGAGGTTCAATCCACTACTAGACTTTGTTGCAGACAGTGTTTCAAAAAACGAGCAGGCTCGATGGTGTTTGTAATGTTTAGAATCTTACATCGTTAATCGGACTAGTGGGAGTTTTCGCCCATACTCCCATTTCATTCCATTCCTTTTTTAGCTAGACTCGTGATTCAGTGGCAACACGTGTCTTTAGTGAGAATTAGGCGGAGGTTCAATCCACTACTAGACTTTGTTGCAGACAGTGTTTCAAAAAACGAGCAGGCTCGATGGTGTTTGTAATGTTTAGAATCTTACATCGTTAATCGGACTAGTGGGAGTTTTCGCCCATACTCCCATTTCATTCCATTCCTTTTTTTTTAGCTAGACTCGTGATTCAGTGGCAACACGTGTCTTTAGTGAGAATTAGGGCGGAGGTTCCATCCACTACTAGACTTTGTTGCAGACAGTGTTTCAAAAAACGAGCAGGCTCGATGGTGTTTGTAATGTTTAGAATCTTACATCGTTAATCGGACTAGTGGGAGTTTTCGCCCATACTCCCATTTTATTCCATTCCTTTTTTTAGCTAGACTCGTGATTCAGTGGCAACACGTGTCTTTAGTGAGCATTAGGGCGGAGGTTCAATCCACTACTAGACTTTGTTGCAGACAGTGTTTCAAAAAACGAGCAGGCTCGATGGTGTTTGTAATGTTTAGAATCTTACATCGTTAATCGGACTAGTGGGAGTTTTCGCCCATACTCCCATTTCATTCCATTCCTTTTTTTAGCTAGACTCGTGATTCAGTGGCAACACGTGTCTTTAGTGAGAATTAGGGCGGAGGTTCAATCCACTACTAGACTTTGTTGCAGACAGTGTTTCAAAAAACGAGCAGGCTCGATGGTGTTTGTAATGTTTAGAATCTTACATCGTTAATCGGACTAGTGGGAGTTTTCGCCCATACTCCCATTTCATTCCATTCCTTTTTTCAGCTAGACTCGTGATTCAGTGGCAACACGTGTCTTCAGTGAGCATTAGGGCGGAGGTTCAATCCGCTGATGACTTTGTTGTAGACACTGTTTCAAAAAACGAAATGGCGTTTGGGATGTTCAGCATCTTGCCTCGTGAGTCGGACTACCTGGTAGGAGTTTCTGGTTTGTCTCCCATACGATACTCAAATGGGGGATAATTCTAACTAAAAAATTTCCCGGAAGGCACTGTCCTTCTTTTACAGAGACACGGAGCCAAGTCTGACTTCTACCCACGCGTGCTCCATCACAACAAAAGCTGCAGCGTTTTTCCCGCCATCCATAACCTGGGGGTGTCCGACTCTCACTGAAGGCCACTGAGGATTAAGCACCCACACAACACAATTTTTTTAAGTGTGAAAAGAAACAAATAAAATTACTTTATATAAACGCTATATTGTTAGAAAGATGCATTTATTCAATTCCTTCTATTAGCTCACACTCTCCCTATATATATCTTGTTCAAATTTTCAATCGTTCATAAAATACTTTTTATTCATCCACTCAAGTTCAAATACATTTTTTTTTTGAACTTGCAGTGGATGACACTGGATGTCAATACAATTGTTTCAAATATTAATTCATTCATTAAATTTAATTAATTAATTTTAGTTTTTTTTTTAGATTTAAGTTGCATATATCTACCAATAGAGGGTGCCAGATAAACTTAAAAAAATGAATGAAAATTATGTATAAAGGATTTCTACAATATAGTGGGAAAAATAGTAGGAATTGACTTTAAAAAAAAAAATTTTTTTATATTACTTGTTTGCAAGTCAAATTGAAATTTGTTTTACAAGGATCACTGAGATTAAAATGGAAATTGTACTGCACAGGGGAAAAATAAAGAAAAAAAAGCGCATCTCAAAAGGATATCAATCATTTCCTCGTGCTTTTTCTATCTGAAATCTTATCCAATAAAAGCGGAAAAACGTCACTTTCTATAGCTGCATGAATAAAACAGAAAAATTAGCGGATTTTTTCCGACATGATGTGCACTTTCCTGTAGACAGGTGTAAAACCAATATGGGTCTGTCCTACTTCAAGCTAGTGTTTATATTTACCATTTTTTATTTAACCATTAAAAAAGTCATTTGTTGCATATTATCTATTTTTACATTTTTGGGGCTCAACTACCTTTTGAGTATTGTATTTAATTTAATAATAGTGATTTTGGTATTCAAAGTAATAACGAGGTTGTTTATGAATGAGCAGATAAGCCCAGACAATAAAGCTGTTCTGATTACAAGTAAGTTCTGATACGTTTATTTTTTAGAAAATTTTGTCCGGAAAATATTTTTATTTATTTATTAATTAAATAAAGAATTTTAAATAGATTTTATTTTAGTGAAATTTTTTTTTATTGTAATCTGAAATAAAAAACAAGCTAGGTGTACGTTTTTTTTTTTTTTTTTTTTTTTTTTTTTTTTTTTTTTTTCTTAACGCTTAGGCTTAAAAGTTAGCAAGTAGTAATGCATCAAACCTATAACATAGAATATCAGCTTAATAATTAAAGAGTCGAATTTTTTATAATATAACTCTATATCAAATTTATAAAATATAAATAAATTTTTTTTAACATTATTTATCATGAACCTCAGGTTTAAGACGTTACTTCTGATAGATATGAATTTAATTTTTTTCCGGAAGTAAATTAAGGGGCAATTCACCATCATTTTAATAAGTTGTAATAAAACCCCTGGAAAATGTCTTCCAAACACTCCAAATACGATAAATACTGTACAATATCCACCGAATCTACGCATTTTTTGAAACAATGACTGCAACGCCAGGCTGTAAATTACCTGCCTGCTAATTACCCACGTTATCATTTGGATTTAATTTTTTTTGGAAGAAAATTAAGGGGCAATTAACAATAATTTGAGTATGGTATAAGAAAAACTCTGGAAAATTTCTTCCAGACAGTCCAAATGTGATTAACACTGTACAATCTCCACCGAATCTACTCATTTTTTAAAACAGTGACTGCAACACTGCAGATTACCTGCCTGCTAATTACCCATGTTATCATAACGTATGGCTTACGGGCATTTGAAATAAATATTGGAATAATTTCCCAAACTTTAGTTTCAAATTATAGATTATGAAATTTTTATCTTTTAAATTTGCATTATTTAAAGATTTTTGAAATTATTTGAAAGATTTAAGTAAGCAAGAAAAAAAATATCTGTTTGAAGTATTATTTGTAAAGATTATAAAATTACATATTTAAAAATTTTTTTAAAAAATAATATTTTTCTATAATAAATATTAAAGATAAAAAATATTTTTAAAAAAATGTGTGAACAAATTAGATCGATTCGACAGATTATATCGATTAGGGAGGAAGAAGACTAGATAGATTAGTAAGACATATTAAATCGATTAGGGGGCGAAAAGTAACTAAGAAGAATAAATAAAAAAATTTTCCTAAATCATCCTTCAAAAAAGTTAAAATAAGAATAATTAATGGTCCATTCAGAAAAATATGGCACTAAGACCTTAATTAGTTTTTATAATAACATAAAATAAAATTTATTTATTGTAAACTTAATTTACGATACATCCATTCTAGAATCTAGATTGTTCCCTTGGCGTTTTCATATACAGATATGTCTAATAGAATATCTGATGATTCTGATAGTCGCTATTTTGTTAAAAAAAAAAAAAAACATTTGTCACAATGGTTTAAGGTCAACGCTCAAGGCCGAAACTATCTCTCGTTTGACAAACTTTTAATTCTCAAGCGTTTGACACGTCATGTGACTTGTATGAGCCAATAAGGATTGAACAAATTTTACCCTATTTTTCTTGTTCGTGTACAAATGGACGTTTCCCCCACCGTGTGTTGAACTGTAATTAAATATCTCTCTCTCTCTCTTTTGACAAGTTTCTAATACATAAGGGTACAAAAGTACCCTCATTTTTATGCTTTAAATAAAATAAATAAATAAATATATGAGGAAAAAGTCCTGGCAGGCAATAGGATTCGCCGTAGAAAAGAATGATGAATTATTACATCTTTTTGCCCCTACAAAAATTATTACTAGTATTAATGATTATTAATTTGTATAAATTGTTAATAGTATTAATAAATGTTTTTAGGCTTAAAAAAACCTACATAAGTTTTATGCATTTATATTCAATGGAAAACTTTTATAAAATTGTACCATGTGTATAACAGTTAAGTCATATGCTTTGTTTATGTAAGTTACATTCAATCTCAATCGTAAGCGCACAGAACTAGAAATTTGCAGGCTTTTTTCCTACTCGGAAGTAAACAATCGAAAGCGCCATCTAGTAGGAATAACTGGAACTTCACTGGACGTTAAGTCATTTCTGCAGTAGACTTTAGAAAGCAAACGTATTCCCAAAAGAGCCTCCAATCAAATTGCAGTATTTTGGTGACACAACGTTAAGTGAAATAAGTGGCGATATACATTTGGCGATATTCGTGTTTTGAACTAAATACGATATTATATTTGTTAGACAACGATTTCACATGGTTTGAGATGATAAAAATTCTTAATCTACTCTCTATAATATAATAACATTTTATACCATTTGTACCATTTTATTTACAATTTGAAATTCTCCTTTTGATAAATTTAATTTAATTTTACATTTAATTGTAATAATTAAAAATTTTTATTTTTAATCTAATATTGTTCATTAGGTACAAATATATTTCCCTTTATTTTAAAACACAGAAAACTTTTTTTAATTTTAGATTTTGGCATTTATTGTTTATAAAATGTTTTAAAAAAATACACATACTCAAGAATACCCTTACGCCCAATATTATTACTGACTTAAAGATTATAGCCAAACGAGTTTGGCTCAGATCTCACTTTGCCAATAAAATAAGTCACAGACGTATAGATGATTGCATAGTTCACTATGCCCAAACAGTGTTTGGTTTGGAGTACTAATCCAGGAGAACTTTTGATCATTAAGGTCTAGTATTTCTGCCGGATCTGTTTGAACGAATCGAAAAATATGAACGGGTCGAATGCATTGATGTGAATGAGTCTAAAACCTTGCCTACCATCTAAGATGGGTCGGCGGAATACTATGGAAAGCGAAACCTCTTGATGGATGTTGAGAGAAAAGAAAATTTTTCCTAGCAGGCTGAATAAAAAATGTTTTCATATTATTATTAGTAAAATACCTTTTTTTTTTTAGGTTGCGACACAGGATTTGGGAACGCAATCGCAAGAAAACTGGAGGCGGAAGGATTCCATGTTTTTGCCAGTTGCCTTAACCCTTCGGGTCCTGGAGCCTCTGAGCTCAACAAGGTAACTTCGGAACGCTTGAAAATTCTGGGAATGGATGTCTCCAGTGATGAGAGCGTGGCAAAAGCAGCAGAATTCGTCAAGGAAAATTTAGGGGATTGCAGTAAGTAAACTGATTTCACTTCTAAAATATTTAAGAAGGAATTTTGTTTTATGATGTGCTAAAAATCATTTAGTTCTTTTTTTTTATAAAATGCTGGCCGAGTGATTAGCGCTCTGGTGCTCGGTGCCACAGGTTTCTGGTTCGAATTCCGGTGGTTCCATGGATGTTGGTTCGGAATCCATTTTAATCCAATAGGTATCGATCTAATATGACTGTAGTGAGTTGGGCGTAGAGCTGACAACCCTACGCCGTAAAAAGTCAGCGTCATCGAGCCAAGTCAAACTTCTACCTATGGGTGCTCCATCACAATAGAAGCTGCCCTCCCCTTTCCCTCCTTCTATGAGAACACACAGATTCATGGATTGGTCTAGATGTTACTGTTTACCAACTAGGATAAGAAATAACAACATAAAACGCATTAAAATTATCAATTTGTTAATATTCACATTATATAATCAATTTAGGATAATTTACTTTGTAGAATAATGAAAATGAATGAATTTATAAAAAGTTTTATACATATCCTAGAAAAATATCGTTAAAAATAATCATTATAATATTAAAGAATATATTATTATAACACAGTGACATTAAACAGGTTAGTTTGTACCAGGATTTTAATTAATAAAAAAATGTAAGAATTAATATTAAACATCGAATATATCAGTTTTGACTCATACGATAGATATATACACTATATATATTTTTAGCTATTATTTGCTGTATTTCCGCCAAGAAACATACGATTGGTTGTGAGGTATGTCTTCTGTCATTTAGAGACAGAAGATTGGATCATAGGAATGGAATTTGCCATCCAAAAAGCAATAAAAAAATTCTTCAGGTTTTTTTTGTAAAAATTACTTTTTTTCTTAGAATTTTCTTAATTCTTCTTATTTTTATTATTATTTTTTTAAATGTAAATGAGAAATAGACAAATTTGTATTGTAACGTCTTGGCCCATATTAGACAAATAACTGCTTCAAGAAGAGGGCCGCTTTCAGGATAGAACTCTGGGTTATTATACAATTTACAAAGATATGAAAATTAAAGATATAACGATACAGATGTGCAGTTCACTCCAAGATCGGAGATCTTCAGAGTTCTCGAGTCTACGACGAATCTAATGCACCCGATCAACGGCAGACCTTAATTATCACACTGCGTGATACACGAAACAACAAGGGGCTCACTTTGTAAACAAGGGGAATCTCCGGCCTATTCAATCACCTCACAGAAACAGAGAAAAACAACACTTCTTGTCGGCTCGTCGCAGAACACTCTCCCTTCTTCTACCAAAACCTCCCTTGAAGAAAATCAGTCAAGAGGAAGAGGGGATCAACTTACCTCACTTCTAATTGGAGTGGACACTTCCTCAACTCATGATCTATCACCAATCACGATGCAGCAACTCATTATGTAATCTATATCGTACCTGTAATTGTTTCGACCTGTGAAGGTCGAACAGACAATCGCTAATTTCATGATGTGTCATTATCAACGATACTGCTTATCTGCTGTCAGATTTAAGTAACATGTTGTTATTATGCACTTGTTAAAGAATATATATTCCTTTCCCCTGGGAACGATATTGCTATATCTCTTCTCGTGGGAAAAATACTACAGTATTTATTCTCCATGAAAAATAAAATATTTTGTACAACAGATTATTTATGAATGTTTTAATGCTAATATATTGCTTATGTTTCAATAGAGCTGTGGGCTGTAGTCAACAATGCTGGTGTTTACAAAGGTCTATCTATAGAAATATCGAGCATTCAAGAATTTAAAGATTGCCTGGAGGTTAATGTACTTGGCCAAGTAAGAGTTGCAAAGACTTTCCTTCCTCTACTAAGAAAATCTCAGGGCAGAATCGTAAATGTCACTAGTTTAGGTGGTTAGTATTGGCAATTTTTTTTATTTGATAGGGTGTCTCATTTTTTTCAATATCTATGTAATTATATATTAAGAAAAAAAAATATAAAAAAATTTTTTTTTTTTAAAATCAATTCCTACCTTTTTTTCACTATATTGCAGAAGAGTCCTTTACAAATAAAGTTGAAATTTTCCTCTTACATCTGGCGCCATCTATTATTAGATACATGCAACTTAAATCTAAAAAAGTCTAAAGTTAATTAATTAAATTTAATTAATGAATTAATATTTGAAAGAACTGTATTAACATCCAGTGTTATCCACTGCAAGTTCAAAAAAATGTATTTGAACTTGAGTGGATGGATAAAAAGTATTTTATGAACGATTGAAAATTTGAACAAGATATATATCGGGAGAGTGTGGAGTAGGAATTGAAGAAGTAGATATAGTAGGAATTGAAGAATAATATCAAGTTTCATAAATATAAGACAAGCTAAAATGAACCCCACAAAAAGAAAAAAAATTAAGCTGGGAAAGATAGTAGATCGTATGTTAATGCCGTGAAAATATTACAGCAGTTTTAGTATAACTACTAGGCATACGTTGAAAAAAAAAAGAAGAAGAAAGTGCATTGTAGAAAGTTGCATATCGCGAATATATTCTCCTTGTTCCAGTATATGTGCATACTAATTTTCATGGATATCGTTTGAACGGTACATAAGATGAAAGGCTATTATTATTACGTTACTATGCTATGCTATTATTACCAATTTTCATAGTTATTGGTTGAATGGTATCGAAGTTGATATACCACAGCACCACTTGGTGGCAACAAACAACAAAGGAAGTAGCAAAAAAAAATAAAAAAAAAAACACCGTTCTCCATGTTTTGTCAAACACACACAGAAAAATTTCGTCAAACTCGTTCAAGCCGTTTAGGAGGAGTTCAGTGGCAAACAAGCGTACAAAATCCGATTGCGGCGTCACCTATCGAGTACGATTGTGAGTAAACATCCAGGGACCCACTCAAACACACACAAAAAAATTCATCAAAATCGACCCAGCCGTTTAGGAAGAGTTCAGTGACAAATACATGTACAGAAGAATTATATATATAAAGATATATCGATTGCAGCGCCACCGACCAGGACTAATTGTGAAGCTATCCAAGGACATATTCAAACACACACAAAAAATTTCATCAAAATTGTTAAAACCGTGTACAAATCGTAGGCAAAAACTCCATGAACAAAATATCACTTAACTGATCGATATAAATTCTTAAAACATTTTCTAGTCAGTCAAATCGATGTAAACTGTAAAGCAGCGATGATCTGCAGGCTCAATATCGTCCAGATATGGAGTATTAAATTTAAATTGATTAAAATACGTTTTTTTTTATCAAACTGTTGTAGTGTGCAGATTGGATAACCATATTGTACTGGGTGTGGTTGGGTTGAGATACCTGAGGCACAGGTTGGAGAACACACAGTTTTATTTACACACGCACAAACACCACACACATACATATTGTATGTGTAAGAAAAGCACATTTTAAGACAGATATTTACAGATTCGTGGAAGGATTCCACTTTTAAATTCGAAAATCCGATACTCAGGTACTCGAAATGTACTTCCTCTCCTGGTGAGAGTCTGTAGATAAACTATTACACAGGGTTGTGTTAAAAAAATACTTTCTCTCGTAATGATAAACTAAACATTTATAAACAGAATAGCGAGTTGTGCTGTGCTTCCTCTCGAGTGGTCTGAATGGCTGAGTGTCCAGCACTCTAGAGCTCGATACCACGGTTTCGGGTTCGAGTCCCGCCAGTGCCGTGAATGTTTGTAGTGGTTCGGAATCTACTTTAAGCCGTAGGTCCCGGTCTCATATGACAGCATCACAGAGCAAAGTCAGTCTTCTCACTCACATTATTCCCAAACTGTATAGGGACAACTCAGCTCTAGCCACAGTGATGTGGTATAGTAATAATGTACTTCCTCTCGGGTGAGAGTCTGGAGGCCTACTGGCCATTTCTCCTGAACGTCACAGGGAACGCTCTTGCCAGTGGGTAGGAGGAAGGACGGTTACACTATTTTAATAGATTTTTAATGAAATCCTATAAGAGGTGTTTTTTTTTTTTAATTAATATCTACAAAGAGTTTTAATATATGTTTTCAAATAGATTATATTTACACTATAGCAAATATTGCTTAAATATGTAAATGTATATTTACGTGTTGTTGTCATTTACAGGTAGAGTAGGTGTACCTCACTTGTCGCCCTACATTGTAAGTAAGTTTGCAGCTGTAGGATTCAATGAGTGCCTACGAAGGGAGATGGATATTTGGGGGCTTCGTGTGATAGGCATAGAACCGGAACCATTTCGGTAAGGTTTTTTCATATTTTATGAGTTTCAGTTTGTGAATAAAAAAAAAATGTATTTACACTATGAAAAATAAGGCTAACATTTGTAATTAAATATTTACTAATTTAGCGTTCATTTACAGCGTATTTTGTTTGTAAATGATAATCATTTACAAACAAAATAAATAATATAGAAAGTAAGAAGTAACTCCACTATGAAATTTGAGGTTTTGTACTACTATAAAAAAATTATTATTTTTTGGTGCAGAATATAGTAACCTTTTAATTATTACAAAAATGTAAAACAAAATACGTATCATAGTTTTAAAAGAAATGAAAAGAATTGTTAGAGCTAATTAGTCCTTTCGAATTATATAAAACATAAAAAAAAAAAGAATGAAATTAATTTTTTTTGTTAATTTTAAAGTAAATAAATAAATAATTAAATTTTAATTTAAACTTAATTAAAAATTAAATTTTTAACTTATTTTTACTTATTTATCTTTTTTTAATATAAAATTAATTTTTTTAAAATCATTTTCATTAGATTTATTGATTTTTTTCTGAAATTATGGGAATATATTTTTAAAAAAATCGCACAATAGCTTTTCGCTGTATGCCACGCGAAGACAAAGAAAACGTGATATATTGAAAAGCCGATATAACAGGTGATTTTTTTTTAAAGATGATGCAATTTTTTTTCTTAATAAAGGAAACGAAAATTCCTAAGCGCGATATATCAAGAAGATACAATATAACGTACAGCTGGTTTTGTTATATTAAGTATAACGTAAAGAAGACTTGCTATCGAATCGACGTTGAAAAAGTTTAACTTGTGACGCATTTTAAAAAATTTCTACAAATTATTTAACTCTGATCGCCAGACATGAGTCTCCCTATCAAACAAAAATGCCAATATCTAACTTCTATAGTATTAATGTATTTATATATGATTATTTTGGAGGCAGTGTTTACTATCTCTTTCAAAGATTTTGTTGATTTGTGAATTTTATGTCAAACAAATCATACTGCAACATTTTTCTAGAATTTCACGGAATCTCAACTATGTGTATACATCATTATATACATTACCAAAAGATAAAAATTCAACACCCTTAAGTTGACATATAATTATACATTTTACAGACATATAAAATAAGATAAAATTTTTTTCAAATTTGTTGTTGTTTCTTATCCTATTTGGTAAACAGCTATATCTAGACCAAGTCCAAAATCCATGTGGTCTCATGGAAGGAGAAAAAGGGAGGCAGCTTCTGTTATTATGGAGCACCCGTAGGCAGAAGTCTGACTTGGCTGACTTGGACAATGGGACGATGACTTTTTACGGGGTAGGGTTGTCGGCCTACGTTGTCAGCCCTTATAGTTATTAGATCGAGATTTACGGCTTAAAGTGTATTCCGAACCACTACAAATATCCATTGTTCCACTGGGACTGAAACCCGAAACCTGTGGCACAGAGCGCCAGAGAGCTAATCAGTCAGCCATCAAGCCCCAAAAATTCAAAGTTACCCTCCCCCCTCCCCCAAAAAAATTCAAAGTTGCATTCAAGTCCCAAAATTCAATTTAATTGATTTCATTGCAATTTGACAATTTAATCATTTGCGAAGTAACATCAAGATTTTGGATTGGTTATTGGATAAAGATATATGATAAATTGATATATGATATATGATAATGTGAGTAATTACAATGGAATAATTAATTACAATACTCAATGTGCTACGATTTTATTTTCTAAAAGATTATCTACCCTAGATTTTAGGTTAGATTAAAATTACAACTTAAAATGCAAAAAAGAAAGAAAAGTAAAATATCTGTAATTTATAATATTGCAATACACGATTTGAAATGCAATAATTTCCTTGCCATTAACAAACTATATTTAAATTGGTTTATTTTTTATTGCAGTACACCGATGACGGATACTGAATTGGCTGTTGCAAGAATAGATGAAATGCTTCCTATACTAAATCCTTCTATAATGGAAGACTACGGCCCTAAATATTTCAAACAGTTAAAAACTTTTGCCAGGGTATATGATAAAGTTGTGTCGCCAAAAATTTACAGGGTAGTAGATTCTCTTTATTCAGCTGTCGCTTCGAAATATCCCAGCCCGATTTACAGACCATCAAGAAACTACTTCGTGGAAATGTCCACGATTGTAAGCCATTTTTTGCCTACATGCGTTATAGACTTTATAACTAGAGTAACTCTATTTGTTTTAAACTGTCCTATACCAAAGATGGCGGAAAAATGCTTGTAAGCCTATAGCTAAAATGGTCTAAATGGTTTGTAATTTTAGTAAAAATGGAAATAAATTATGCACATTTGAATGAATGATTCTCAATACGTGTTTTGCACAATAAACGCATTCTTATAATGTTTTCGGGCAATAATGTTTTTTCAGTTTTTTATTTTACACCCTGTAAAACTTGTGGCTTGCATATTTAGATAACATAAATGATATGATTTAAAGTATGTTATTGTTGTTGTTGTTGTTACTAATCCCAACTGGTCTAGCTGTGCTAGATCATCTCCATGAGTCCGTGAACATCCAGGAAGTCGAAGAAAAGAAGAGGGTTTACCTCAGCCTCCACCCTGCTGAAGTTCACACAGTCCAGAAGTTGCTCATGAGAGGCACTGTTGGCATAGATTTGGCACAGATAGGAAAAACCTTGGCTTTCATTGTTGAAGGACAAGAAGCGAATATGACCAGAGGTAAAGCGAGAGAAGGCAGTCTGCATTTCTCTGTTGCCTTTTAAAGCAAAAGCATCACCAGGTTTCTTTCTGAGGTATCAGCTATGAATAGGTGGGATAGCCCACAGTTTGTTGGCTGTGATTTTCCTTAAGGTTAAGATTTCACTAAAAGTCAAGGCATGGTAATCGTCATCAGCTCAAGAAGATTTTGCAAGAAAATCAGCTTCCTCACTTCCCCTCAGACCGACGTGAGAAGGGACCCATGAAAATGTATGCAATAGGATTGTGAAAGCACTTAGATTTCCTTTAAGATAGATGGGCCGGTCTTTCCCCCACAGTCATCCAGTTAGAAAAGTATTGAATGGAAGAACGACTATCAGCTAGAATCCAAATGTCCATGAATTCAAGTTTCTCTGCTGATTTTAAAAAGGTCAGACTGCCCTCGACCTTGGTGAGTTCAGAACGAAAACCCAAGCAATGGTCGACGTTTTTGAACTTGTTGGGAAAAGAAGTATTATTTGAAGTTGTAATAAAAATTCCACTGTCAGTACTGCCATTTGCTACTATTAGTAAATAAACGGAGAGCATCAAGCCATAGTCTCCAGAGCCATCAGCTGCAAGTAGACTGGAATCTGTGTTTGTTTATTTACCTCGGTCATCAGTTCAGTATGAAAGAAGACATTTAAAAAACCAGAGGAGGGGTTCACGCTAATCTTCAAAGAATGAACCTCAACCTCCTGGGAAATTAAACCCAGTCTTCTCGCATGTGAGAATGGGGTGTTTAAAGTATAATTCCAATTAATTGTGAACAATAATATTTCAAGTGATGACTTTTTTCCCGTTTCTTCTTGGTAATTTCCCTGATACTGCAGAATAAGCATACTTTTAATGGTAATGCGAACATGGAAACAAAAGTGCTGTCACATTAACTTTTCAGAAGAATCTCAGTTACGTACAATATGATAATGGGCGTATCGGTGGCATATAGGACAAGAACATTGTAACCTCTTTAGTTGATCTTCATCACTTCAAAATCGCATATCTTGGACAGATGCTGTTATATTTTTGATAAACACCTTTTATTGTGCCCTACCTTCGAGACTTCTATCTTATTACTTATTAATAGAACAATGCTCAATTACATGTGACACGTTATGCCCTGTTTCTTTTAGAATTCGATGTCTCGGCTGAATGTTCTTCAAATCTATTGCTATTTAAGAACGACTTCCATTGGTTACCATGAAACAAACCTGCCAATACGATTGATAAATATAGTATAGAATTGAATATGTATGGATTGCTGTGCTCGTACTATCTGCTATTAAAAGTCTTTTTGACTTTATATCCAGGTAGTTTAGAGCTGTTATTGTTCACTCGAGGCGGCATCTCTGGAAATCCCATGGAGTTTTGTATGATCTATACCTCAAAATTAATTGTAAATTTAATTTCCATCTTCCTCTTATCATACTGTATGTGTACAATAAATGTTATTGTGCTAATTGCTTTCCTTCCTGGCTTAGTAAATTCATCATACATTATATTTCAAAATAAATAAATACATAGCAATCTTTTAAAAAAACCTTACAATTTCATGTTGGGCCCACAGTTTATAAACAGCTCCTAAATATCTCTATCTAGGTGGTGTTGAACTGACCCGGGGTTTGAAGATTCTGATTTAGACAGCAAGTTGCGCAATAATATAACTTGAATTATATTTATTGTTGTAAGCAAGACAGCAAGTTGCGTAGTAATGGTGTTTATCATTGACCTTGACATGTTTTGATCATGTTATAATATCTGAATAGTGCTGTAACGTGCACGGATGCATAAATTAGTTCAAGTCATTTGTATATTAGCTCTCCAATACTTGAACTAAATTTTTAGAGCATTTTAAATACAAAGCAATGTCCGAGTGATCTACTACTCACATTCTAACTGAAAGCGGCACAACATTTTTTTTTCCAGGTTGAGTCTGAGCGATTACTTTCCTTGAGTGATACAATACTTCCATGGATTTTTAATTTCAGCAGACATAACCAAGAAATAGGTAATAACCAAGAAGTAACAAAAGTAAAAATTTAATTGTTAATTAATAACACAAATTAAAAACGCCTACAAATTTATTTAATGTTTAAAAAATATATAATGCACTTTGATTTTTAATACTAAAATAATATATAATATCCTTTTCCTCCAAAAAAATTGGGAAAATCGAAGGACAAAAAACATTTGCATCGACTCGGATTCGAACCAGGGCTACAGGACAATGAGCAGCTGCGTGAACGCAATTTAATACAATCATGGCATATTTTTAATGATTTACTTTTACGACAAATTT
Organism: Caerostris darwini; assembly: GCA_021605075.1. NCBI lineage: Eukaryota > Metazoa > Arthropoda > Arachnida > Araneae > Araneidae > Caerostris > Caerostris darwini. The sequence continues at coordinate 3,344 of BPLQ01011721.1, read as the reverse complement.
TATCACTTTAACGACAAAATATATCACTATTTTACCAAAATTTTATTCCTAAATTGCTTTTATGTCAAATTTTATCATTTTAACGCCGAATTATTACGTGGAGTTTTGTTTTGCTAATTCACAAAAATGTGTCATTTTAACAACGAAAATAATCGCTATTATGATAGAATTACTCAAAAGTTATTCGTTAATACGCCATTTTTTTTTCTATTATGTCAAAAAATATATCGTTTTGTTTATGATGCGGAATTCGAATGATAAAACAATATTAATCAAAAAGAAAAAAAAGTATCAGTGAATAACTTACACTTTACTCTGGTATATATGCTTTGCTGGAGGCAAAAATGATCTTTTTATTGCCTTCTATAGCCATATTAACTGAATGAAGAAAACAAGAACAACATCACAAAACCACAAAAATGTTTTTAATATTTCCATCAGCCGTTTTCTTCCGTGAGCTAATGTTCTAAAATAAAAAAGTTACATTTTTCCACCAAAATCAAATAACGGTTGCCGCAAAACCTTAAATATGTTACCAGCATTATAAAGAAGCATCACAAAAATACAGAAAAATTTAATGCGTTCGAGCTGCATTTTTGCTGTGAACTAACGTTCTAAATAAAAAGTAGCATATTTTTTGCGCGAATTTAAACAACGGTTGCCACTAAGCCTTAATCAGTATGTCAACAGCATTAAAAAGAAAATAATTATTTGATAATCAAATATAAGTTAATAACGTGAAAAAAATCGTTTTTCGTATAATAATAATCGTTTTGTTTCGTATTTTTAAGACTGGCAACATCATAAAAATTGTTTATATTCTGTGTCAGTGGTTGGCATACGTTACAAAAACAATCTCGGAATAATCAATAATTTATTGGAATAATTATTTAAAAGAGTATATATTCCTGTTCTTATTTACTATAAATAAAAATTCTACAAATAACAATAAAATAGTCGTTATATTGTACAGAAAAAAATAATTTTAAATTTCTTTAATTACAATATTTGTTTAGCAATAAATAATTTAAAAATCAGAGTAAGTAATGATTGCTAATCTAAAGTGGTAATATTCGTGGATTCCAGAGCAGCCACACAAGCTGTCTCGTTAAATCATCACATTGAAACCCCAATAATAATTTAAATTAAGAAAGGTATCAAATATTTAAGAACTAAAGTCAAGCAAATTGCATTCCAGTGGATACCATCACATGTGAGAATTAAAGGTAACTTGTGAAGTCCATGGTAACATCCATGGTACTGTCGGGATTCGAACCCGAAACCTGTGGTACCGAGCGCCAGAGAATTAGCCACTCGGCCATCAGACCCTGAGCCCGTGGTTATGTTTGCATTAATATACATATATTTTATAATAAAAGTATGCAACTACGCATTCTATCTCCTCACAAACATATTAACAATAAATGCATTTTATAAATTGTTCAAATATGTAATAATTGATAATATGCATAATTACCTTAAAGTGTGCAAAGTATAAAAAATTGTTTCATTTGTTGACGGAGCGACAAATATTTAGGAACATTAAGCTTATATTTATTTAGTTTACAAAAAATGATGCATTTGTTTTAAAATTCGTGGCATATTTGGATTTTGTTTTACACTTCTCTCCAATATTATAGATAGCCTCCAAAAAAAAAAAAAAAAAAAAAAATCACTCAACCAACTACCGCTCATGTTAAGCTTCAAATCCCCTAAATGTATGCCGAAATGTAATAAATTGGTTTAAATGACTATTTTATGGATATTATAACTATTCATCAAAATAAAATGATCGTGGATATAACACGCTACCTATCAATACAAGCTGCGATATAAATCAAATATGAATTCTATATATCGATTTAAAATTGCTTTTTAAAACATTCGATATTCATTCAATATGATAAATAAATAAATTCCTACTTATCTGTGAAAAGAATAAAATTAGCTGTACTTTGAAAGTAAACAAAGAGAAGAATTGCATAAAAATCTAATTGAAATAAACCAAAAGAGGTGCTGAGGTATACACCCGTCACGTGACAAGTATCTTGACTTTCAAACTGGAACCCCTATACGCGCTCAATTCTATTATTACAATTGGTCTGGGTTTTGTCAGTAATAAGAAGTATTGCTAGTCTCGGGCCCTACATATGTCCTAGAATATAATTATGTTATAGATAGCAAATATTATTTCACAAGCAAAAGGGCATGCCAGTATTAGATATTCTCCGTCATAGAGCATCTATTAGATGGTTGACAGCGGATGTCTTGTTTTCAAAAAGCTTACAAGATGTAAAACGATGTTTAGCTGTCATATTTATTAAAATTTGATAAGACAACACTGCACAATTGCAACAGACATAGCACACAAAACTATAAAAATATTTACAAAAATCATCTTAAAAGCCAATTCGTTTAAAGGTTTCCGTACTTCGTGGAACTATCCACTCTACTGTCCTTTCTCTCCTTCGAGATCGAACGGGGGGAAGGGGAGGCTAGAAAATCGTGCAAAACCAAAGTCTGATATAGGGGTCAACACGTCCTTGAAAGAAAGATCTATTAACCTTCAATTCAAGGTTACAGTTTTTCGTGGGAGTGCATGGTGGGTCCTTACTCAAGACTAGCCAACACTGCAAAAAAATAAGAAATAAATAATATAGACTTCTTTTTTCAATTCCTACTATTAGTTCACACTCTCCCTATATATATCTTGTTCAAATTTTCAATCGTTCATAAAATACTTTTTATTCATCCACTCAAGTTCAAATGCATTTTTTTTAACTTGTAGTGGATGGCACTTGATGTTAATGCACTTTTTCAAATATTAATTCAGTAATTAAATTTAATTAATTAATTTTAGTTTTTTTTAGATTTACGTTGCATATATATATATACCAATAGATGGTGCATAATAAACTTTAAAAAATGAATGAAAATTATTTATAAAGGACTTTCTGCAATAGAGTGAAAAAAAAGTAGGAATTGACTTTAAAAAAAAAAATTTATATTACTTGTTTACAATTAAATTATATAAATATGATTTTATTAGAAGTGAATTTTCATTGACAGTTTTATTAACTCTGCTATTTATTATTTTTACTTTAAAATATTGTGAATATTCATTTTGTGATAAAAATGTGTGCTTAGTCAGAGTTTTCAGCAATTCATGACAGTTTATTTTACACGAATTATCGAGAACTACTTGTGTTTTACATCATTACACTTTTTTTATGAAATTTTCTGATTGAAATGTTACAATTTTTTTATAACTGAAAATTTAACTTAATTTTAATATTGCTGATTTAGTATTTTTGTATTTAGTATCTTGTCTTGTCTTGTCTTAT
>BPLQ01011720.1:112478-226191 GCA_021605075.1 Caerostris darwini | reverse complement strand
TTTTCCTTATACCTGTTATCTAAAACTGTCTTCCAATTTATTATACTCGTATAAAAAATATACTTAAAGCAATTAAATACAGAAATTTTTGAGTAGTAATTTTTCTCAATTTAATGTGTTTCAAAAGGTAATATGTTTTAAGTGAGTTTATACTATTTTTTAAAGTTAGTATATTTAATCACCAGTCCAAGTTTTCAAAATTTGACAAACCAAAAGTTCCCATGTTTGTGTACTGGTTTGACACCATAAATCTGTTAGCTGGAAGGCCTTGAGTTGGAATAAAAGGTAATTCGAAACTATAGTTAGGCATTAGTATAGGGTTAGTTAGACCATTAGGATTTGGTCATTATTACTACTACTACACCACACCAGAATGCTCTACGGTCATATGAGACCGGACCTACGGCTTAAGTGGAATCTGCACCATTACAAACATCCATGGCACCCCGGAATACGAACCCTGTGGTACCGAGCGCCAGAGCTCTAGCCACTCGGACATCAGGCCCCCAGTATTTGTTCATGCACAACTGTAGTGTATATATAGTTTGACTACATGATGCTATGTAACATTTCATGTTGTTATACGCTGCCAGGAGCAAGTGCAGCCTGATGGCCAATTGGCCTAGTAGTAGCACAGGCTTCAGGTTCGAATTCTGGAGTTGAAATGTTAGGGTTTGTTGGTGGTTCAGAATCCACGTGAAACTGAAGGTCCCTGTCTAATCCGCCAAAAGTTTGCGTAAAATAACCGTAAAGCGACAGACCAGATTTATAGATGTTGGTCGTGTAGTGTGAACGAAGGAGGCACAGTGCTCTGGTATGTTTTAATGTATTAAAATATCTCTGTGAATCGTTTTGCAGATAGCGAGGAGGAGATTTGTATAATTCTCATCATCCAACGTTTCCCCGATGGAACATCATCCAACGTGAAATACAATTTTACAACGAAAAGAAAATTTTTGTATCATACGCGCCCTCAATTTTCCGCCACCTATGCATCGCCTACTAATAAAATTTCCGTTTCTCTTTATCGTTTAACATCGTAACTTAAAAGAAAGTAATAGGATTTCGTTTGTGTTTGTACTGATTAAAATGGCAGAATTACAAAATCCTCAAAGCTATTCACATAAGAAGTAATTATTTCTTCAACAACAAGAGATTCCCAACGAATACTAATTTGGCCATCTCAGATGCGAATCATTTGATATCCCATTCAATTCCCAGGCTTGATTTGGTTTCTCGTTCAACGGTCATTTTGTGGACACTTTGGGGTCATTAGACTGGGACCTACAGTTTAACGTGGATTCTGAACCCCAACAAACAACCATGCCATGGCCATAATTCGAACCTGAAGTCTGTGGTACCAAAGGCCAGGGCGCTAGCCAATTGGCCATCAGCCGACGTTTCCATTCCCACTCTAATTAGCCTAAAATGAGCACAAAATCACCGCAGAGCAACAAGCCAAACCCAACAGCAAGTAGTACTGTATGATACTAGTATATATTATATTTAATACATCATGCAACTATATGCTACTATTGTTACTACATGCTATTATATATTCCGAGTAGTGGGACTACTGTAATGCATCCAGGCTACTTCTATCCCGTACAAGTGACGAATGACTTAAATACAAGCACCTGACATTCAAAATAATGACTGGTATTAAACTGTTTCTTTGTAATACGTAAAACATTTTATTTTTTTATTTTATTATATTTTTTTTTGTACATTTTATTTATACGTTTTACATTTTATTAAGTCAATATTATTTTAACACACTTTTATTTGAATGGTACCTTGCAAATGTTAAAAAAAAGTAGAAAAACTTAAATTCAATTTTATGATTAAAATATGAATAACGAAACTCATAACACTACGATTGAAACTTGATTTTTTTTTTTTTTTTTTTTTTTGAGCCGTGCACAAAAATGTCTCGAACACGCAAATATTAAAGCAAGTTTTTTTTTATCTATTCTCCACGCCTTTAAAGAAACATAAATTTTTTTTTTTCAGTTCTTGAAGTTTTGATTACAGAACGGGAATGCATTTCGACACTTGTATTATGAATAATTTATGAGGTCCAGATTAAATGATATCCGCTTAGCTGCAAGTTTTTAATTCCGTGTGTTCAACGAAATGAAATGAAAATTTTCTTCTGAAATTGTTGTTGAAATCGATGTTCAACTGATATTTGTAAATTATATTCGGTTTAATGCAGTCACAAGGAAGGGTCTCAGTTATTTAGATGCTGGAAAGACATATTTTTAAAAGTTAGAATTAAATTAAAATTCCAAATATTTTTTTTTCGAATTATTCATTATTAATTTTATATATTTTTAGATTACGCTATCCCCGGAATTATTTATTTTGCGATTTTTTATATGATTTTTTTGAAAATCCAGGAAAACCCTCATTTATGTTTGTCATGATCCCATATTGTGTTACTTCTGAATGAATACATAAATGAAAAAAAATGTTTGCGATTTTTTTAACTCGATAGCAGTGATATTAAATTTTGAAAATCCAGGAAAACCCTCATTTAATTAGTTTGTCATGATGAAAGTTAGTTGACATATTGTGTTACTTCTATCGTGTAATACATAAATGCAGGAAATTGTTCCCTTAAAATCCTCGTGGAAGTTATTTTTGCCCTCGTATAACAGTGATATTAAATTTTGAAAATCCAGGAAAACCCTCATTTAATTAGTTTGTCATGATGAAAGAAAATTGTGTTACTTCTATCCCTCTTAAAATCCTCGTGGAAGTTATTTTTGCCCTCGTATAACAGTGATATTAAATTGTGAAAATCCGGGAAAATACTCATTTAGTTTGTTCGACATGGGTGAATTTAGTTGAAATATTGTGTTATTTCTATCATGTAATATACAAATGCAGGACAATTTTCCATTAAAATCCTTGTGAAAGTTATTTTCTCCTCTTTTCATCAGGATAGAAGTGGTATTACAGTGTGAAAATCCAGAAAAACTCTCATTTAATTAGCTTGACATGAGAGAAGTTAGTTGCCCTATTGTGATATTTCTATCATGTAATACACAAATGTACATGTTAAAATCTTTGTGGAAGCTATTTTTGCCCTCCTCTCATCAGATTATTAAGATGGCACATTATTATTTATTTACATTACATTATGACTTTTACTTATGTACACAATAATAAATAAAACAAGTTTTTTTAATTGAGATAATAAATTTCATTACAGCAATAAAATTTTCAAGGAGCCTTATGAGTTCATTTTTTGCTTTCATTTACCTTCAAATGTTATTTATCATGCACAAATGCCAGTCGGACTTATTTGCCACTAGGTGGCCCAGTGTGTAACATATTCAGCGTTAACCAGTTTGGATTTTGTGAAATCTGCATCTACATTACGCAATCGTGTTAATAAAGGAATAACTCATTTGTGGTACCGGTGGGTTCGTATCTCAAAAAGGGATGAATCTGATCTATAGATTTATCCTGTTTACACGAAAATTTGAAATTAAACACCTTTTTCCTTTCTAAAATAGAAATCACGACGTTGGATTCACTTGGATGCTCTGGGTTTTCATTTTAATTATTAAATGCACATTAATTATTAAATGCATTCTTAAATAATGAAATGCACACTTTACTTATTAAATGCCCTATTTAACTAATAAATGAACTTTATTATTAAATGCATACTTTATTATAAAGCACACATTAATTATTAAAGGCATTCTTTACGTATTAAACGAACATTAATCATTAAAGGTACTCTTTAATTTTTCGATGCATTTTTTTTTAATTATAAAATGCGAAATAATTATGCGATGCACTCTTTAGTTATAAAATGCATTCAAACTATTAAAATTTTAATTATTGAATTCATCTTAAAATGTAAACGAAAAAAACATTTGATTATAAATTAAATACGTAAAAATTTAAAATAGAATATGAATAAATATAAAGAATGGAATTAAATGGATAATCAAATAGTTTGCAAGATATAATGAAATAATTATTTGTTGAAATTGAATTTGTTGAATTGAAAATTGAATTCAATAGCGCTTATTTTACGCGTTTTCCTTTAATGCATTTCTATTGTTCATTTTTTCTATTGTTCGTCTATTTGATGATGTTTTCGGTAAGAAAAGAAAATATAAAAATAGTTTTTTTGTTTTTGTTTTCAGGAAAGGGAAATGGTGTTGTTCGTGCAATAAATTAAATTTGTTCATAATTGCTTTTGAAAAATAAGTCATTTCTTTTTTTAATTGCAACAATATTTCACAACAAAACAAATTAAATCAATTTAATCTATCAATTAACTTTTATATGTAGGTAAGTAGTCATCATTGTATTCGTTAATAAGTAAAAAATCTGAATTAATTGAATTAAGAGATAATTGAATTAATAAAATAATTTAAGAATGAAGAATAATTTTGAAAAGAGTGATTATTTTTAATTATTAGCTAAAAAAATTCAAAAATTTGGGTGCAAAGATCCTGAGAAATCAGCCCCCAGAATAATCACCTCTGGCAGTAATGACAGCACTTATACGCCTGGGCATTGAGATTAGATAGCATGTACAGGTACAGATGCCCATGTAGCTGGAACACGAGCACAGAGCTCATCAACCGTAGTGACTGGCGTATGGTGACGAGCATAAATCCTGAGAAATCAGTACCCAGAACAACCACGTTTGGCAGTAATGACAGTACCTATATGCCTCGGCATTGAGTTAAACAGAGATTGGATGGTATGTACAAGTACAGATGTCCATGCAGCTTCAACACGATGCAACAACTCATCAATCGTAGTGTTTGGCGTATGGTGACGAGCAACCATGGACGAGACGTTTTCTATTGGCGTGAGATATGGTGAACGTGCAGGCCAGGGCAACAGCCGAACATTTTCCGTATCAAGGAAGGTCTGTACAATGCCAGCAACATGCGGTCGTGCATTATCCTGCTGAAACGTAGGGTTTTGCAGGGCTGGAATAAAGTGTAGAGAAAGGGTCGTAACACACCATAAATGTAACGTGCACTGTTCAAAGTACCGTCAATGCAAACAAGAGGTGATTGAGACGGGTATACTATAGCACACCATACCATTACGCCAGGTGATGGGCTAGTATGAGGATGACGAATGCACGCTGACAATGTGCGTTTACCACGATACCACCAAACGCGGATGCGACCATCTTGATGATGTAAACACAACTTGGATTAATCTGAAAAAATAACATCTCGCCATTCGTGCGCCCAGGTTCGTCATTGAACACACCACTGAAGACGCTCCTGTCTGTGATGCAGCGTCAAGGGTAGCGGCAATCATGGTCTGCGAGCTGAGAGTCCATGCTGCTAATGCAACTGTTCGTGCATACACTTGTTGTCTTGTTGTAGACACTTGTGGCAGACACTTGTCGATCCCAATTCTTGACTCAGGGCCCGTAACGGGGCTGCACGATCCATTAAGGCCTTGCGCGTAACATGCCTGTCTTCTTGTCTACTAGTGATAGGGGGCCGTTGAGATTCAGCACGCCGTTCCATATTACCGTCCTGAACCCATCGATTCCATATTCTGCTAACAGTCATTGTATCTCGACCGACGCGAGTAGCAATACTGCGATACTATAAACCGCAATCCCGGTACGATACAATTCGACCTTTATCAAATTCAGAAACGGGCTGGTACGCATTTCTGCTTCTGACATGAGGCATTACAACAACTTTTCAACTGGCAACAACGTTCGAATGCAATTTGTGAATGAAAAATCGGCTGAACAATTTCCTCATTTAAACACATTTCAGGTGTCGCTAAGAGGCGCCTGCTTTATCTGATTGCTTTGTCTGAATGCGCTGAAAAGCTAATCATTTGCATATCGCAGCCCCTTCTTCCAGTCGTTTACATATCACGTCTCTAACATGTCGTCTTCTTGGTGTAGCAATTGTAATGGCCAGTAGTGTAGTTGTGTACCGTGCGTGTAAAAAACAGGAAAGTAACAACCAGTCGGTAAGTCGACCATCTAATTCTGGTCAATATGAAATATTGTCTCCAGCAGCGAGGAATTTACTATTTTTACAGCAGTTATTGTAATATCATATGTCATCGATTCTCGAGTTAGTCGACTTTCTTGTATTATACTGTATTTCTTGTATTTCATAATTATACTGAGTACTTTTTTGATTCTTACTAATTACAACTACAAATGAAGTCTTTCAATATTAGAAAATACAACAGTGTTTCATTCAATAATTTAATATGCTATAATATTTAAATAATATACTAATATTTAAATAATATTTACAATAAAAAAAATAAACACATTCTAAAAATTGGATAATGTAATTAGAAATGTAAAGGAAAAAAACAGTTAATTATTATATAAACCACATTATTTTTAATAAAACAATCCATAAACGAACCTTTTGAGTTTAATGTTAAAATGGTTCTTCAGTAAATTTATCAGCGTTATTTAAGATTTTAAACATAAGATATATCTTAATTTCTTAGGATAAGAAACCGTGAAATTGGAATTTATATTGACATTAGATTAAGCAAGTTGTCGCAACTTAGAAATTTGAAAAAATGTGCGGATTATTAGTAGCATCCACTTCTACCGTGAAAATAGGTTAACCCATATGTGTCATCTGCTGCAGCCACTATTTTCAGAAACGTGAAGAAATGTGATGGCTACTTAGACAGCGTATATAAATGTATCGATTGCCTTGCAGAAGTTTCCTCGTTTTCCAAAATCCACAAAAATTTGTAAGACAGAAAAAACGATTTATTTGTTAAAACAAAATGGTACAGAATTATTGTTTTATCGATTATCTAAGTTAGGGATATGTTTTCTGTTAATAAATATGATGATCTAATGTTTCTCATACATTCAAGATTTTAATATTATTTAACAAAGAAAGATCTTTCAGATCATAAAATAAACTCAAAATAGAAATCTGGGAAAACCCTGTTTAAAACGAGTATTTCATTTGAATTTGTATTTCATTTGATTTAATTAATAATATAATTTCAGAAATTTATTTTAAGAATTTGGTATAACATTTTCATGCTGATACGGCTGTTGTCATTGTATATTTCTTTGTGCTGCCATCTAGTGATGTCTTTTACAGTAATTAAGAAGAAAAAAAACAGATAATCGGTGAAGTAATTTTACTAAAAATATAAATAAATTGGTTAAAAATTATATTTTTCACTAAATACAACGTGATATTCTATATCACCTAAAATTTTATAGTTGTGTAAATCCCAATAATATAATTAATTGATTTTCAGTATATAGAAATAAAGCATCATGAGTTACCATATTATATTTATATATAACTAAATTTAATTTATAATAATTTCATAACTAAAAATTCCTTTAATAACATTAATTGTTCAATATTGTTATAAAATATAATAGTTTTAAAAAATGTAGCATTTTGCTCTTATATATATATATATATATGATGTTTTCCTTTTAATTAAAAATATGACAGATATAGCAAAAGTATGCAAAACTTTGTAATTTATATCCATTATCACAAATGCATAATAAATTAAATTAAAATAATACACGCATATCTAAAAAATACAAATTTATAAATTGTTTTAAGCATTGCTTGTACATTTGACGGGTATATTCTTTATTTTATTTATTATTATTAATATTTTTTTTCGCAGAAATGTTTTGCTTTTACAATTCTGAATTTCTATGCAATTATAAAAGGCAATTTTATTTATTCGACTTCATTCAATATTTTTTTTCATACTGCGCATTTCTGTATTGAAAAAAATACCCTATATTATTTGTATTAATTAAAACTTAGAATTACTCATACAAAGTGAAATGAAATATTTAACTAAATTCTGAAACACATAAAATTCTTCCATATTACAATAAACCATCATTGCTAAAAGGTTGCATTGCACATTTTATATGTTATGCAAATGATTTTAATTATAATGATATTAAGTTATTAAAAAAATATCCTCATAATGTTTTTTCCTTTATTGAAGTTTATTCGTAAAATGAACTCCTGTGACATTTCTATCATTTGAAGGGGTAATAATAATTTAATCATGAACTACTGTCAAAACATAAGAGTTATTACTTTCACAATTTCACAGTAGATGGCAGCACCAAACTCTTTACTTTTAACAGCATTTTATAAATTGATTTTCGGTAAATTATTTACGTATATTTTTTGTCATTGTACGTTGAATCATTTAGCGCTTTTAAATGACACAGAAGAAAAAAGTTCACACTTTATTCTTTTTTGAGTTAAATTAGCAAGATATAACGGCGAAAATAAAAAAGTGTCTTAAGTTCATAAAAAAGGAAAGAAAGAATTTTAAATATTTTTATTTTCTATTTTTAACTGCACATAAATATTATAATAGGATAAGAAATAGATCACATAACACCAGAAACATAGTTTCTTATTTTATATCTTAATGGATTAAAGCTTCTGTGGATATTTATATTAATGAAATTAAAATTAAACCGTAATAGTATTAAAATCTAAAATTCAATTATAACATGTAAAAAGGCTTTGTATATTTAAGAATATATACATGTGCTTGTAAATATATGATTATTTACCTAAATTTCAAAATATTTAATAAATTCGTGTGTATATTATGTAATCAAAAATGTTTTAATAAATTATTCATATTTAAAAATGTTTAGTATACATTTTCAGTTTATAAAATCCCCATTTTAAATATTCAAGACATTTCATTTCGTTAAAAAATGTATTTTACATAATTTTCGGCTATTATTTTTTATTTTGTGAATATTTATGTAATATTTCTATATTGATCTATATGAAAAAAAAATAAAGAATGTCTGCATATATTTGTCCCAATGTTGCAACTCATTTGAATATAAATCAATCACAAATTAGTGCACAGAAGGTCTACTCTAATGATATGTCTAAGCTTGAAATCTAAACACCCTAAATAAATTTTCTCTTTAAAGGAAAAAAAAAAATATTTTTCATGAGTAATTATATTGGCATTAATTAGCTATTAATTTCGTATGTCTATAAATTTGTCACGTTGCGAAGAAACGAAGTTTTCGAGTTGTGAGTCAATAGTTATATTTTAAGTTTGTGCATTTAGAATCATTACTTACCAAAATACCAACATTTTGTTCTTACATGAAAAGGAAAGAAAGCAAAGGCTTTAATGAGGTTTGCTGTTTCTTGCACGAATACCTCAAAATGCTGCCAAATGAAGTTCAAGAACTCCACTACTTTTGTGATGGTCGTCCAGGGCAGAACAATACTGTGTTACGGTTACTGCTTGATCGTCACCTAACAAGAATTTAGTTGAAAATTTCAATTTATTTCCGGCAGAGAAATCACTCCTTCAACGGTTGCGACTGTAATTTTGCAATGGTTAAAAGGATAATTCGCCGTTATGATAAAATTTATGTGGCAAAAAAGTAAAAAATTTAATAGAATTTTTTACAAATGCAAGTAAATTCAAATTAAGAAAAGTCACGCATTGAAATCGTAGCTTACTTTAAAATTTAGTGGACAGACTTCATTAAAAATAAAATGCTCGCCAATTGAAGTTGTTGAAGTATCCTTCCTCAAAAGCAGAAATGTTATTTTATACTGAATGATTGTTATGAATTTCATTTCATCAGTAAAAACCAGAAGTTGTGATAGATAAACCCTATATTGACAGCATCTTAGAAAATGATTTATATTTTTGGAGAAACAAGCGCAAGATAGCCTTCCGCTTTTCCGTCAAACACAGAAAACAACTCTGCCTAGCAAGAAAAACATCCTATCAATACTAATATCATCAGAAAGTTCTATCAGTACGCACCAGTACCAAAGTTTTCTACAATTAAATAATAAATGAGTTGTACTATCGATGAACTAAAACAGTCTCACAGACAATGGACGGATCTCCTGAACAACTGTAGCTTTCCTATTATATGCAAATCCAGTAAGGTCTTGCAGTAATCATCGATTTCATGAAAATACATGTCTTCGTAAGTTGAAGTAGATTTGAATTTTCACAAACCCTGGTTCCTTTTGAAAACAAATTATCTCCAATTCTACAAATTTACAATAAAAATAACAAACTATTGCTTTCCATGATATTTCCAGAAAACTTAAATCAATTATCCTCCGTCATTAAAAGGAATTACACATGATGAAAAATAAATGAAGGCATGAAGAAAATTACTTTTTCTATACGGAGTGTTGAGCCTTCTCATGAATTATGTAAATTCGTTTGTCTATAATGCTCCCTCTGTTTTGCATATTAAGTAAGTTTGTTGCCTTTCTTCAATTGCTTGTAAGTGAACAGGTTTCCAATAAAGGGAAGTGGATTCACAGAGTATTTGCTAATGCCACCTTCAGATACCCTTCAGTCTGGTACATGGAGATCACCTTTTTCAAAATGACGGATTCAAATATGATATTACCAAGAACCAGTATTGGTCAAAAACTTGCTTTTATTTAATGAGAACGACAATTTCGCAACGCCAAGTGGTTAATACACTCGCATAGAAAAATTTTCTTAAAAGTTAATTTATCAGAAATTGTCTAATTCCACATGACTGATACCCATAACACTGATAACGTGTCGTTAAAAAACAATTGCTATAGAAGAAAACTTTTCATTGGTCTCTAAGAGACTGAAATTATTCATGTAATCATTATTTAAAAGCACTATTAAAAAGAGTGGATAATTAGAAACCTCTATCATTTTTCCAGAATTTAATAAAGGATTTTACCTTTCAGGTTTATCGTTTCCATAGTCATTATAAACACGAAAATGTTTCTATAATTTTTATAATGAAATAGTCATTGCTGCTTTATTTCTTTAATATTTATTACTCGTTTTTTTCCCTTGCTTCAGGGAATTCTCAACAATTAGAATTCTTTTTTTATCTTCGTAATAGATCAATTTATACATTTTCCACATGTATTTTGTCTACAATTTAAAATTTAACCAGAATGCCTCGTGGTTCAGTTTATTTCCCTTTCCAGCCCTTAAACCGTAAAGCTCATAAGCTTCCCTTTGTCTTTAAAGAAATGAGCTTGAATCTTAGAAGAAATGCATTTCAAAATAAATTATTCTTTAAAAGCATTAGTTATTACTAATCTATATTACATTAACCCAGCATTGCTAAAAAACTTACATTGTATATTTAACAGATTATGTAAATGGTTTTAATTCCAGTGATATTAAGTTATTAGCAAGATAGCCCCATAATGTTTTTTTCTTTATTGAAGTTTATTCTTAAAGTGGACTCCGGTGACATTTATGTCAGTTGAAGGGGTAATAATAATTTAATCATGAATTTCAATCAAGGTTAGAATTTCGACATTTAATAAAATAAGGATATTCGTTTCACAATCGACAATAGATGGCAGCACCAAACTATTTAATAGGCGACATCATTTCGATAAATAGAGATGATTTTCGGTAAATCATTTACAATCAGTAATTTATTCGGTAAATTCTTTACATTTGCTATTATTTGAAATTATTTACATATATTTTATCCATAGTACATTGAATCATTCTGCGTTTTTAACAGACGCAGAAAAAAATGATCACACTTCATTCTTTTTTTTTAAATTGAATTAATAACAAACAATGGAGAAAAAAAAGTGCTTAAATTCATAAAAAAGGAAACGAAAAGTATTAAATATTTTATTTTTAATTACACATAACTAATTACATTTGTTTAAAAAAATAGACGAAATAAGACAAAAAACATAGTTATATATATTTTTATGCCTATAAAATTTATATTAATGAAATTTTATTAATAAAATGTATATTTATATTAATGAAATAAAAATCAAACGGAAAATAAAATCTAAAATTGAATTATGAACATGTAGAAAGACTTTGTTTATTTAAGAATATATACATGTGCTTGTAAATATATTGTTATTTACCTAACTTTCAAAATATTTTAATAAATTGGTTTGAATATTATGAAATTAAAAAAAAATAATTCACATTTAAAAAGGTTAGTACACATTTTCAGTTTATAAAATCACCAGACTTAGATACCAAAAGTGAAATTAAAAAAAAAAAAATTATGCATATGATTTAACAGATAGTTAAAATAATTCCATATCGAATCCTGTTGAATCCTAAAATATAATAATTTATATGAATATTATAAATATGATGATTATAAAGAATATTGTATTTCATTTAGTGATTAAAAATATATATGCAATAAATAAAGGTAAAGACTCATTGTTTTGAGTAATCCTAAAATTAAATGTGCATTTTTTCAGTTTTCTATTAACAATGGAAAAATTTATAATCCTCATAAGATATCAACGCTGTCCAAAGATCAATGTTATCAGTGTATTTTCTTTCTTCATACCGTGGCTCCTGTATTCATAATATATGGGGCAAATGATGGAAAAAGCATTGCGAGAACTTTTAAGGGAAAGTTACTGCCATTTGCGTGTAGTATGAGAGAAACCAGAAAAGCATTCACTAGACAGCCTAACTCTTATTGCGAGACTTATGAAAAAAGTGTCAAATCGTTAATGAGTTCCACTGCTTTTGAATTATTTGAGACAAATGATACTAAGGTGAAATTAAATCAATCAATTTTGTACCACTAATTGTCCAAATTGTTAAATAATTTTTAATGTATTTAAATAATTTTAATTTTAATGACATGGAAATAAAATTTTATGTTTTTTCTTTTTCAGGACAAAAATAGCATTTAGATCATGATATTTATTGCCACAAATATTTTGTTTTTTAATTTTATCAACATTTAATAGCATGCTAGAAGTATAGGGAAACAAGATACAGGTAAAACATATAAACTTCAATAAACTTTCCTTTTGGTATATCAACTTCAAATACCTGGAAACCTTTTGGTATTTTACTACATAGCCAAACATACACTGGTGTGCAAAACTAAAGCAACAATGTAAAAATTTAGCACACAGCCATGAAATTGCAGAAAAGGAGGTACGGAGATCAGTACAGATCAGATCAGATCGGAGATCAGTGACTTATGTACATCATTTGTACATAAGTCAGTAGAAACGTCATGCGTATGCAAATATCAGGAACGAAACGTCGGAGGCGACGTGAGCGTACGCAAAACGCGTGATGTCGGCGCGCGCAGCTCAACAGTAGAGTAAAAGGAAGGACGGAGACGCAATTCAACATATTCGCTGCTAGTGCCAGTGAGTAAGTTCGTGAAATATGTCTAGAAGAAATCACCTGGCCGACTTCACACGTGGAAGAAGCATCGGAAAGCTGGAGGAGGGGCGTACTGTCACCAGTGTAGCTGCAGAGTTCGGAATCAACAAAAGTTTCGTTTCGCACGCTTGGAAAGCGTTCCAAACCATAGGTACAGCTGTTAGAAAGGTTGGTGGTGGCCGCCCGAGGAAGACAACTGCAGGGGATGACCGATATATCGTTCTGCAGGCGAAAAGAGGCCGACAGCAGTCAGCAGGCGCCATTGCTCAGCAACTCTGTACAGCAAGTGTCGCGGTTTACTGTGGCCAGACTCCTTCACAAAGTGGGACTATTAGCCCGCCGTCCTGAACGCTGCCTCCAGTTAAAAGTTGGCCACCATTTTCAGTGGTGCAGAGAGCAAAAAACTGGACAACTCATCAATGGAGTCGTGTCCTTTTTACGGATGAGAGTCGGTTCTGTACCATAAGCGATTCTTGACGCGTTTTGATTTGGAGAGAGATCACCCAGTTTTCGGGACCCCCACCCCCAGTCGTGTACTCCTTCCCCATGTGCGTCTGTTCCGAGGTGCCATTGGGCAAGATTTCATTTTTATGGATGACAATACTGCTTGTTGTTCTGCCTCTTGGATAGTCATCCTTGCGTTCAATAAAGCATGTTTTTGTTCGATTCCATACCGTAAGCATATTCTCAGCGCCGATACTTTCGTCATCCTTTACGTGCATAATACTCTCTCTCCTTTCTGAATGTCATGTCTCTCAGATGATTTCTCGTGGAGTTATGGCAAAAAACCCACCTGTTGCTTAAGTTTTGCACACCAGTGTACTTCCTCTTAAGGACAGGCCATCTCTTATTTTATTTATTTTCTTTTTTAAAATATTTTTGGGCCTTCCTATTGTTTATTATCATCTTGTGAAATTGTGATAAATTTTTGTCACTACGTAAAAAATATATATATGTATAAAATTCGTAAACAACTCATTTACTAACTATGCACCCTTACAGTTGTTACCTTTGAGGATAATCACTTTGTTATCACAAAAAAAAAAAAAAAAAAAAAAAAAACCGTAGCTCACGTTTAATATTTTGGAGATTGGAAAACTTGAAAATACAGAAAATGGAGCTGACGAAACATATCGCAGTCATTAAAGGTTTTTTTTTTCTCTACGGCCATTTTGTGCAGACCTTAGGCTTATTACTAATTAGGCTACAATTTTTCCACAAATTTTATTTTGTTTGTTTTCGCAATTTTTCTAGAAAAAGCTATCAGTAAATATAAATAATAATACAAATAAAAATTTGAAAAATATATTTTGGGAATATATATAAAAGCATTTACTTTATGATTTGTACATGAATTTTATAAATAAACAATTTTATTTAGAGAGCTAATTTCTGTAATGAAAATTTTTTTAGAAATTATTCGTTTTATTCTAAAGTATATTCTATAGATATAAGTTCTTAACTATTAGTCTTTACTTTATATACTTGAAAATCAGGCCATAAATATGTACTTTTTAAAACATAATATTAATACAATAAATAATTCAAAATAGTTTCTAAACATGCCTCTTTTGGTTTCAATAAATCTTGAACAAACAATGAGATCTTGCTGTAACCTCATAAAAACAGCATTAGATGCCGCCAGAGAAAGCCCAAGTTGAAACTCCATGACTTTGATCTCAGTAGATTTGAACCTACATCATCTTACAGTCAAGAAAAACAACTTACCACTGAGCAGCGACTAGAGCAAATTAGTTAAATATTTTAACATGTGTTATTGTTTGTGCTGCCATCTATTGAAAGGTTTTGTAACAAATACTCTAATTTGATCGTAGTAAAAAGTTAGCCGAAAGATTGCAGTTATTTTAATTCAGATTAAAAAACATCAATGAAAAGCACATAAATATATGTATTAAAATATACTTTTTATACTTTAAAGATTGGAATTAATCAGCATTGACACTATATTAAAAATGTTGACCAAACGTCTTCCATTTACAACGCCGAATTCCATCATTATAGATGATAGTGGGAAAATACTTTTTAAACGTTTCACTCAAATGCTGTATTTGTTTGGATTCTCCGTTATATCAATAAACACCAATAGCATATTTCTGTAAAACATCTTTCAAAGCAGCAAAATATTCAAGTTCTACACGATTGATCCAGACAATCCAATATTGTAACTTGTTTTTAAAAACTAGAATTTCCACTTTAAACTGTAGGTCCCTGTCTGTTTAGCCCTCGTGTGCACAAGATGACGGTAGAGTGACAAACCAAACCAATCTGTCGACTCGTTCATTTGTAGAGCAAATCTGCACAATCAAATGCGCTGAATTAGTAGTCGGCTGCCAAATTTTGGATATTTTTTCACAGACTTTTTATGTATCATACATTCAGTCATGCTAATTGCTCATGATTTAATGAGAATCTTTACAGTCGTATGGCATTCACATGCTTTAATCATGATTTAACTAAAAACGATGCCCTCATTGCGTTTTCATGCACTATAGGCTGCATTGAGTTCGTCGCACTTAAAAAATTCATGGCTATATTTGTTGTTGTGACTAATCTTTAGTTTCCGGTAGAGTGGGACGGACACCCATGAGGAATCTACTCATATACGGAAGGAAAGTTGGCAGCTTTTGTTGTGATGGAGCATCTGTATGTAGGCGGCTCCCAGTCGCTCAAGAAGGAGGATAATGACATCCGGGAGGATATTTAAGGGAACTACCCCGCATTTGCGTATCGTGTGGGAAAAACCCATAAAACAGTAATCTAACTAACGCGGCAAGATGATGAACATTTCAAACGTCATCGAGTTCCCATGATTTTGAAACAGGGTCTACAGTACAGTTTTTTGGAACCTCAACCCTCATGCTCATTAGCGGCACACGTTGCCACTGGTCGGGGGTAGCTCTATTTTCCAACCGAAATGCATAGCTTTCCAATGACGATACACTTTAACTTATACCGTCGAACTATTAGGAAGCATTCTCCCGCACGCATTGAGGATTGTTTAAAAACGTGAATCCTACCCGAATATAGCTTTCCACACAACTTCTTATGTTTTTTTTAACATTCTTTTTCTAATTTTAAACAAATTCATTCTTGCTGATGGAACATCTTTATGTAGGAGCTTTTCTTTTGTCAATATATCTCGAAAAGTGCTGGGTGATATTATGTGAATTAGATGAGATTGAATATTTTTTTTTTCACAATTTAAATTTTTACAAATAATTTTTTTCTTTACACTTGTGCATCTCGGAGGATTGCGTTACAGAGTGCTTCGTTTAGCTACCGCTCTCTTTTAAATATTCATTAATTTAAAAATAAATGAAATGGTAAATTTAATAAAACATATATATTTGTTATAATTTCATTAAACACATTTTGTTATAAATTATAGTTAATGTCCTTAATTAAATTAATATAATTGATTCATTGCTAGGCATTTTACTCATAATTAATTAATGGCATTTGGGGTCATTCATTAACGGCATTTTACCCTTGTGGATGGGTTTTTACGCGCTGCGGTGTTTATCATTAGCATGTCCGTCCATGATTTACGCACCAAGAATATTTTTAATCTTTTGGGTAATTTCTTTACACTTTACATCTTGGACGACTGTGTAATGATTTGTCATTTTGACAGCGAAATAAGTCCAATAAGTTAAGAAGCAGCAATTTTTTTCCTAATCTATAAATGGGTTGGTTTTCGTCAGAAGCTGTAAACATGATAGCAGGTGTTACTAAGAATATTTAGAATCATTTCTGATATATCGAGAATTAACTCGTCCTGCCCCCCTCGGGGGGCATACGATAAAAGATGATCGACGTTGCGATAGCAACCCCAATCTACAGAACCAGAGAAGCTCGGATCAGACTCCAGGCATTCACCCCGGCACTTACTCCCAAAGCGGGAGGAGACTGAAGGCAAATTTATAGAAATGTTATCTAGAGTAAATAGGATATGTATTGAGTTTATTGATTAAAAGTTTCTAGAATGTCCTCTAGTTTCTTTTTCGTGATAAATTCAATGCCAGTACTCACTGACTTATTTGTAAGTAGTTGTGGCAGCGCAAATGTTTTGTATCCTTTAAGAAAGTATTTTCCTCTGACTGAGTCCCAGTTCTCACATCGGAAGATAATGTGTTTTCTGTCCTCGTGGCATTGAAGAACCTGCTTTGATATATTGCAATGGCCACGTGACCAGTTAAAATCTGATTCAGGAAGAAGTTGCCGTGAAATCTTTTAATACTAACCACTTTAATGATTTCAAAGACGGCTCTCCCCTTCTCAGAATTGTTCTATTTTTGTTTGACAGATGCCTCATCGTTTAAGCTGTTTATGCAATGATGTGTTTCTATTCCGTCAGTCATTACCACCATAGCACAGCACACCCTGTTGCTCATTTTAGATCCATCTGTGCAGATGCAGAATCCTCCTTCAATTTCTTGTTGGTGTCTCCAATCAATCTTAATCTTTTCCCAATGAGGTTCTATCTTTGGTGTAGTTTCTAGGGTATCTGCTGAAAAGGTATGGTTACCAATTGTGAAATCTTTTTGCAAATACTTCAGATGGTAGAGCTTTAGCATGGATCTTAGAGTCAGTGTGATGGGGGGGGGATTCCTGAGAGAACTTGAGAGGCATCTGTCAAGACAGTTCTGTAGAACTTTGGGATATTTAACAGACCTATCCTTTGAAGTTTATTAAGCTTACAGTTTTACTTTGCCTTGTCATTGAACCAGACTTCGTATCCGTATAACATTATATTTTCCAGCACCCTTTTGTATATCTCCATTTTTACTTGCTGTGAGAGTCCTCAATACACTTTCGTGGTTCTATTTAACTTTTGCATTATCTTTTGTGATTTTGTTTGTTATATTTTGATAATCCATGTGGGGGCTTCACGTAGTGTTCCTTGTCTATAATTACTCCAGTGTACTTCATTTGCTTCTGATATTTAATTTTGCTATTTCCTAATTTTATGGTAGTGATATGGAAATAGTTCTTATTGGAAATTAAGGTAAAGATAATTTTATTATTATTAATAGTTAGCCCATTAGTTAAAATTCAGTTGTGTATTTTCTCAAGAGGTTCGAAACAGATGTTAGAAAAGTGAAAGGTGGCTGGAGCATTGAACATCATTACTATGTCATCTGCGAATGCTTGTATACAGGAATGCTGACCTAGGTTAATCTCTAGAATATCATTTAAAAATATATTCTAGAGAATCGGTCCCAGGCAGGATCCCTGAGGTATGCCTTGGTTGCATTTATGGCAGACTTCTCCTAAAATAACTTCTCTGTTTTGGAGGAAACTATGGATAATAATTTTGAAGTATGAAGGGATATTTAGCTTATTTATCTTGCATTTCAAAATATTCCAATTTGCAGAGTTGAAGGCATTTGCTACATCAAGCTACATAATGCAGGTTACATGGATTCTTTCTTGATGAAATTTCTTCTTTGATGAAATTTTGTTTGTTTTGAAGGGTATTTATAGTAGATCGTTTTTGGCGGAATCCGAATAGTAGCCTATTGAATTGATTTCTATTTTCTAGGAAGAAAGCCAGTCTGTCTGCCAGAATCTTGCCAAGCACTTTGTCCCAGCAGGGAAGAATACAGATGGGTCTGTAGTCCCTGGGGTGGGAAAGGTCTTTATTTTCTTTTGGTATCCGAACAACCCTGGAGATCTTCCATGCCTTTGGAAATTCTCTAGTGGATAGCAGAGTATTGAATATATTTTTGAATCATTCCGGGTTAGTATAGAGAATTTCTTTCACAATTTCCCCAGGAATGCCGTCCAGTCCTGCCGATTTCCTAGGTTTAATGTTGTCAATGACTGCTTCTAGTTCACAATCCGAAATTGACAAACTATTGGGGTCTGGAGTGAATAGATTTTGTGGCTCTTCCTCTATAGGATTGTGTGGGAAGTGGAAGTTGAGAATAGCTGAGCGAGTTTTTTGAATGGATTCGGTGAAAGTTCATTATTTGCGTGGTAATATGTGCTCTCTTTTTCTTTTCAGTTATAATTTTAAAAATTTGTCCAAAACAGCTGCTGGTGGTAATATTAATAATAAATTCTTTAAACTTTGTTTGTTTAGTCTTGATAATTAATTTTTTATTTTCTGCCTGGGTTTTCTTAAAGGCTTCCTTTTTAATTTGCCTGTTATTGGCTTCATATTCTTTTTGATATTGTCTACGCAGAGCTCTGGTTTTGCTTCGTTTAGTTTTTAGTTCCAGGGTCCACCATATTGAATTTCTATTTCTTTTTGGACATGATTCAGTACTAGGTTTTGTGGTGAGCTTCATCTTAATTTCTTTTTGAATATTTCTATGAGTTGCTTAATGTTATTTAGGTCATTTGAATACTTGTTTCTGACTACCACAGAGATTAATGTTTTGATATCAAGCCAGTTTGTTTGGTTGATATAAATTTAGCTTTGCTACTGGTTACATGTTTCTTCCAGCGTCCAAGTAAGATGGAGAAGGCAGTGATCACTATTAGAAATTTCGTCGAGAAACTCAAGTTTTATTCCACTATTGATATTTTTTGTGACGAGAAGGTCAATCCAATTTTGACCTCGGCTGCAGTCAAAAGTTGGGGGCAAGTTTGAAGAGTTTTCTACGTTAAGTTCCAGGATATTTCAAAAGTCCAGGACTTGTTTTCCTCTTTCATCCTCATTCATCTTGCCCATACCCGAGATTTGGCATTAAAGTCTCCAAATACCAGGATCTTATGTCTGGAGAACTTCTCAATCCAATTTTGAAGTATGGAGAGAATATCATTATGCCTTCCACTGAGCGGGCAGTAAGTGAAGATGAGTAGGCAGTCAATGTTATGGATCTTTACCAGAACAATAATTATAAACTGGTTCTGAAAGACAAGTTGACAGTCATGCCTATTGTGCAGGATAATAGCTGCCTTTGGTTGAGAACAGTGGGCTATGATTTTGTAGTCTTGTGGGATACCGGTAATTTTGTCTTCAAATGTGTAAGATTCATTCAGGGAGAGAAAATCAAATTGTAGTGATATTATCGTCTGATTTAGCTGGATGTTAGCCGCTCTTGATTTGCCTACAATTATACGGGCCCCTTTTATAGATAGTGTGTTGTAATTACTATCCATAATTGGTCCTGAATGAAATAAAGTTATTTTCTCTCTCCTGAATATGGCACTTTCTGTTTGTACAGCCATGATTGGTTTTGTATTTTGAATTGTGGTTCTCCCAGATTATACATCTTGCATCATTTTTGCAATTTATGATCAGTCTTACCACAATTTGTACATATTGCGGTGTCTTGTTTGCAGAATTTAACTATGTGTCCATATTTCCCACATTTGAAGCATTGTGTGGGACGAAGATATTCTCTAAAACTGATCTTCTCCCAACCCAAGTTCAGCTTGTGTACTTTAGCCTGTCTATTGTATATTTTTAGGTTCACTTCAATTACCCAGTTTGTGCCTCTTTTATTGTTGTAATGATGCCTTATAATGAAGTCATTTTCCATTTCTTCATTTTCTTCTAGGAACTGGCTTTTGAGATTTTCCAATAGCTAATTTTCTTCTGTTTCAGATGAGACATGTTATGTGTGGATTTCTTTGAACCGGCTAGACAATGTTAAAGTACTTGGTGAGTTGTTGTAACTCTTTGAACTGTTGTATTGATTTATCAAGACTTTTTTCGGATTCCGTCTCAATAAGGATTCCTCCGTTTCTTATCTGTCTTACGTTTTTTATTCCGATTTTAACCTTTTTGATGTCCATTTTGGCTTGTAGAATTCTTTTTGTACTTTCAGAATTTGTTTCCTGATCAAAAGGTTAGATTGTGGTGATGTATTTCTTTTTAATTTCCATTTTAGTTTTAGTCTTACTCCTACTTCTAACTTTTTGAGAAGTAATCTTAACTTTGTCTGCATAAGAGGGAGTAATTATGGCTTCTTCTTTTTCATTCAATCTTCCTTTAAAAAAATGCCGATTTGACTTCCTTTTTGAAGTCTCGATGGACTGTGAGATTGATTATTTCTCTATAGTGATTGATTGCCATAGTAATCACTTATTTTTCTTCTATTTCAGAAGTATTTTCTTCTTTTGCAGATTCTGTTTCCTTGATAATCGGTGTGTTTTCCATAGCTTATTTTATAGCACAAAATAATGAATAAAATTAAATAAGTTCGAAAATAAAGTCACGAAGTAAAATGGCAGGATGACCAGAAATATAAGCAAAACCACCCCGGTGAAAAACGTCTCTCCACACAGAATTTTATAACTAATAATGCATATAAACGATACAATGGTGTGTGTAGGTGTTTGTGACTAGATTGCACAGTCCGCATAAGAGTCAAGCACATGTGTATGAAATATTAAGAAAAGCAATAAAAATATGTCAATGGAGGCATAAAAGAATCGCACAAAGCATCACAGTAATCTGAAAATAGATTAACCTTTATACGTGCAAATTTCCATAAATAAAATATGTAACTAATGACATCTAAATTAACAATCAAATTTTAGCATGTACATGAAGATATAAAGACTATGGCACAAATCATCTAAAACCTGAAAAGTAGCACTAAAAACAAAGCTGGAGTGTTCTTTTCAAAAAGCAATTTAAAATATATCTATATTCTAATAATTTTAATCAAAATAATAATAAGTGACGTTGATGAATAATAGTAACCAAATTCACAAGAAAATCTATGCTTAAAGACCACACCGATAGATCTTTAGGTTGGAAAGTGTAAAGAAAAAACATTTTCCTTAGTTAAGGGAGAAATATAGAAAAAACCTAAAACTAATCAAAAAAAGTATCAATGGGAAAGGAAGTATAAGGAAAAAGAAGAATAGTACACTAAAATCAATTCTATACAGATAAAAAAATAAAATGTTGAGGAACCAGAAAAATCCAGATTTCAAATTTTTTTCCAAAACCCAAAAATTTCGAGAAAAGTTCAACAGGCTCAATTAAAACAAAATAAAAATAAAAAACCAAGTGCAAGAAAGAAAACAAAAATCAAGAGAAAAGCAGTCCAAAATTAAAAGCACAAAACAGAAAATTAAGGCAGGAAGATTCTGAAAAGGTAAACAAACCCAATGCAGAATCGAGTGCCAAACTGTCCAAATGTACATAAAGAATCGTCATAAGTCGTCTAACCGAAGGAAAGGTAAAGAAAGAATCAAAACAAAATCGGCAGAGGATGGTCTCCCAACAAACCGAACCAGAAAGCATAACTTCCCTGGAAAGAAAAAAGTAAACAAAACAGTACACTTTGTGACTGCTCCCTAACCAAAAGAGAAACAGAAATTGATTAAGCACTAATATGTAACAGAGGATGGTCCCTGAACGCTTCCCGGAATCATCAGACGAAAGAGTAGGAAATAAAATAGAATAAAAACTTTACTAAGAAGAAATGGCCAAATAAACTTTGGCATAATTTTCAAACTGTTCAGCAGTTTAATCTTAAAATAATCATAACAGCAGCAAAAAAGATAGTTCAACGACATAATATATTTCAAAATAATCATGATTAAATATAGATTCATAAAATGTATGTGTGGAGGGACTCACTGGGGTAGTTTATTGGCTTTTTAGCCGCTCATGTTGATCGAGGATGGATCACAGTAATGAAGAAATATCACTCCCAAAACACAGAATGATGATAAAAAAACACGCGCAAAAATGAGTAATCCAAGCTTAAAACTACAGAGAAAAACACACTTGGAAATCGATCGAAAAACGACGGCGCCAGTCGAAAGGATCGCGGTATCCAAGAAGGAAGAAGTACGGGGAGGTTTTCTCCCTGTTTGCGTTGCGCGGAGCAGTGGAAGAACACATCCTTTCTCCACGGAAACCCGAACCGGTCTCTCATTTCTGATATATGAACAACAGCGTTATATGCCAAAATGTAAGATTTATAAGTAATTTTTTTTTCAATAAAACTAAAAAAATAATAATAATAATAATGTCAACGACGTTTTGTACATTTCTAAAAAAAATGTATAACTTTATTGTAAATATTTAATGAATTATTAATATACTAAATTTTATATGTTTTATTTGTTGAAAATTGATGAAAAGAATGGTGAGTTTTGGAACTGGCAATGTTGTGTTTAAAACTGAAAGTTTTTCAATACTGGGTAGTACGATAAATCTGTACACTTGCAAGTCCTTTTCTTGGGTTCGAGAAGGATGGGAGAAAGGTGTGAACTCCGGATAACACGCTGGAAGAGATATCACTTAAATATCATGGATCATGGTGGTGTCAGTAGCAGATGTCAGAATACTACAGAATAAAATACTCAGAAATAAATCTAAAATAATTAATATAATATTTTAAATTTGCATTTTCTAAAATAATTAATTTATTAAAAACTGCGAATTATATACATTTTTTAGGTATAACGTTGTAAATATTTATTTAGTTTTTGTGACAATTCTTTATAATTAATGCGACAATAAATTTTCATTTATTATCTGCGCTCTTATTCTGTATATAAACAACAATCAGAAGTCATCATTAATTATTAATGCCTTGATATTTTCAGTAGAACTAACGTGAATACTAGAACTAACGTCCCAATCTAACGTGTTTACTTCTTTAAAACGCAAATAAAATTTCAGCTCATTAAATTTTAATCACTTGGTTATAAAATATTGTTTATTAATTTTGTTGTGAAAAAATAAACTAAAATGATCACTGCTTTTATTCATTTTTTTTTGAAGAAGTTAAAATCTAACCTAGAAGAAATATATATATATATAATGCGTTCCTCTCAATATGATAGAAAAATCAACAGCAAACCACTTTTCTGCAAATGAGTATTAGCTTTAAATTTTCTAAATAAACTTTAAATGCATTTTTAAGAAACTGTCAACTAGAAAAAAATATCAGTTTAATATTTTTCTTTGGTTTTACATATGCATTGAATTAAATATTTACATTTAGATTCTAAATATAATTCTAATTATAATATTCTTCGTATAATATTGGGATTTCTAAATATAAATTCGGCATCAAGAAGTATTTATTCATAGAGCAACTCGCAATATATTAAATTATTTTTGATATTTAAGTGACATTTGTGTCCGTGTATTAATGTAAAATTAAAAATTACATTATAAGAAACTTAAACTTTTTTAGAATTCCATACATACTTTTATTTCTTTCAGATATTTCAAGTAGTTAAAGTCATAAGGTAACTTTAATTAGCTTCCATTTGACAATAAATAGGTATAGCAAAATTGGAAAATAATACATGAGACAAAATAATTACTGGTTCTGTTTGGATATATTGCTTTTATTGTTTATCTTAATTTTTACTCTTTTTGTAGTTGTTCGTTAAGCTGCAAGTCCATTCTTTGTATATGTATATTATATATATTGATATATATAGGGACTTTATGTGCTGCTAAGGCAATAAAGTCCTTTACTACTTGTTGTATTATTGAAGGATTGGACAATTGGGCATATAAGGTATTAGTCGGACTTCTCAACCGACTCTCGATGCAATTATAAAAATAATTTATGTTTATTTTCTGGGAAATAATGTTAAAATTAAATGTTATGGAGAAACAAAAAGTACAAAAAAAATTTTAGAAGCTATTATATTACGCTGCGAACTACACAAATTTTTTTAATCATAAAAATAATAATTTCTTACAAATTTTGGAAATATTGGCGATTGGCTTTTGTTCTGGAATTACTGAGGTAGACGGTTCCCGCAGTTTCCTTGAATCATACGTGAAAAATATGGGGATATATAAATCATATAAAATATTTTATTATTAAATTATTATCACTTAATTATTGTAATAATTAATATTAAACATTTATTATTATTATTATTTTATTATTAAATTATATAAAAGAATTATATAGAATTATATAAATTATTTTAAAATATGGAAATATATAAATTTATATAATATGACTTACAAATTATAATAATTTGTAAACTATATAGCAACGTTTATAAACAAGAAATGGGATAAAATATACACTCAAGAGTCAAAACATTATGACCACCTGTCAATAACGAGTTGGCCCACCTTTGGCGCGCCACACAGTTTCAACCCGCCTTGGCATGGATGATACAAGTCCTTGGTAGATGGCCGGAGACAGATTGTATCAGATGTTTAAGCAACGGTCACGCAAATCAAAGATATTGCGAATAGATGGTCTTTGAACTCTCAGCTGCCATCCCAGGGCATCCCAAATGTGTTCTATCGGATTGAGATCAGGTGAGTTAGGCGGCCAGGACATTAACTGAAATTCAGCATCATGTTCCTGGAACAACTCCAACACAATTTTAGCCTTGTGACAAGGGGCGTTGTCCTGTAGGAACATTTCATTTCCAGCTGGAAAACGGAGGCCATGTAAGGGTGCAACTGGTCCGCAACGATGTTCAGATAACCTGTAGCATTCATGGTTTGCTCTACGTCCCAGAGACGCCCCAGAGAATGTCCCCCAAAGCATAATACCGCCACCGCTGTGAATGACCTACTGTACATTGAGGGATCAACTGTTCGCCGGGAAGACTGCGTATCCTGCCACGGCCATCGGCGTGATGAATGACAAACCGTGATTCATCTGACCAGGAAACTCTCTCCTACTGATGCATGGACCAGTCACAATGTTCCCGGACCCAGCTCAGGCGCAGTTGGCGATGACGCTTGGTCAGCAAAGGCACACGAGTGGGACGTTTGCTGCGTATCCCCATATCCAACAGTGTCCGTTGAACAGTGTGCTCCGATACTATTCTACTTGGCCGTGCATTGTATTGGGCTGTCAGCTAAGCCACTGTCTGGCTCCGGTTTTGCTTCACCATGCAAGACAGTCTCCGACGACCTTTTTCTTGGACAGCGTGTGGACGTCCAACACCATGTCGTCTACTGCTGGTTTCACCGTCATTCATCCACTTTGCATAAGTACTAACAACTGTAGTTCGCGAACAACCTACGAGTCGTGCAGTTTCGGAAATACTTGTTCCGAGCCTTCGAGCCATTACAATCTACCCTCTATCAAAGTCGCTTAGATCCGCAGCCTTTCTCATCACACACAGAAGTAAGCGAAAGAATGATTCTTCAGACTCTCCAGCAGCAGTTAAATACCACTTCCACCTGATCACGTGCCTTCCACGTCATCCAGGCGAGTTTATTGCAAAATGTTGGTGTGGTCATAATGTTTTGGCTCTTGAGTGTATATCTAATGCATTGAACTTATATGAAATGTGTAAATATTAATATGTATCGCATATACACAACTGGATATTAAAATTACTACGCCAGGAAAGAATGCGGATAACAAAATGGTATTTATTGGACAAATATATTATACTCGAAATAAACAGTGATTAAATTTTCAATAAATTTGTGTGCATAAATCCTGAGAAATCAGTACCCAGAACAACAACCTGTATCAGTAATAACAGTACCTATACGCCTGGGCATTGAGTCAAACAGAGGTTGGATGGCATGTACAAGTGCAGATGTCCATGCAGCTTCAACACGATGCCACAGCTCATCAACAGTAGTGACTGGCGTATGGTGACAATCAACCATGGACCAGACGTTTTCAATTGGTGAAGATCTGGCGAACGTGCAGGCAGGGCAACATCCCAACATTTTACGTATCAAGGAAGGTCCGTACAATACCGGCAACCTGCGGTCGTACATTATCCTGCTAAAACGTAGAGTTGGGAAGGGCTCAAATAAAGTGTAGAGCCACGGGTCGTAACACATCAGAAATGTAACATGAACACTTCAAAGTGCCGTCAATGCGAACAAGAGGTTAACAGGGACGTCTATCCAATAGCACCCCATACCATGATGGACCAGTATGACGATGACAAATGAACGCTGCTAATGTACAAAACAGAACTTGGATTCATCGGATAAAATGACGTCTCGCCATTCGTGAGCCCAGGTTCATCGGTGATCACACCATTGAAGACACTCATGTTTGTGATGCAGCGTCAAGGGTAGCCGCAGCCATGGTCTCAGAGCTGAGAGTCCTTCCGACCCCAATTCCTGACTCAGGGCTGGTGACGTGGCTGCAGAATTTAACTAAGCGGGTAACCCGTGTGGGTAACATGCCTGTGTTTTCGTCTACTAGTGATAGGGAGCCGTTGAGTTCCATAACGGCACACACGTTCCGTATTACCGTCCTGAACCCATCGATTCCATATTCTGCTAACAGTCATTGGATCTCGACGCGAGCAGCAATATTGCGATAAGATAAACCGCAATCCCGCTACGCTAGAATTTGACCTTTATCAAAGTCAGAAACGTGCTGGTACGCATTTCTGCTTCTTACACGAGGCATCACAACAACTTTTCCACCAGGCAACAATGTTCAAATGAAATTTGTGAATGAGAAACCGGCTGAACAATTTCCTCATTTAAACACATTGTAGGTGTCTCTAGCGGCGTCTGCTTTGTCTGAATGCGCTGAAAAGCTAATCATTTGCATATCACAGCACCTTCTTCCTGTCGTTTAAATTTTACGTCTCTAGCATGACGCCTTCTTGAGTGTAGCAATTTTAATGGCAGTAGTGTGGATAAAATAGCTGAAAATTACAATTTTGAAAAGTGAATCCCAAGGCTTTATTTTTTAAACGTTCTTATAGCTACTATCGACTAAAACATAAGGCGGTAAAACATTCTTATGCACTATTTCCTACCTTGTCTCTAAATATAAAATGTGATAGTTGTTAGTTGCATGCGGTGTTTTTGATAGAAAAAAATGATCGCTGTGGACATTATATTCTTAGAGCTGTGTTGCTAGGTATGTACCTTAATTCTGCTAAATCCTTCTGGTATGTATATAGAAATGCAATATTTGAAGCCCAGAAACTTTACATCATTCCTTTACTGAAAAAGGCATGTGACGTTTGTTTCAGATACAAAACTGAAGATCAGGAAAGGACCTTGGCCCCACATATATATTGTAATTCTGGTTCAAGGAAACTTTCCTTGTGGCTGAGGGGCAAAAATAAAATAGCAATGCAATTTACCAACCCTATGATTTTGAGAAACCAAAGTAAAGAACTAAATTACTGATACTTCTTCATGGTCCAAATTCTTCGAGGAGGAATCACAAAGAAAAAGAGGAAAATACTGTATTCAGTACACCACCTGATATGCGACCAATTCCCACGATGAAGAGTTTCCCATTCCGGAAACTCTAAATGAAGCTTTCATTGCTTCAGAGGAACATCAAGAATCTTTTTCATCAACAGTATTCCAGATCTAGTGTGAATATAATAATGAAACCCTTTTACAACGCTCATATAAAAGTTGGCCTAATGAAAAATTTTGTAAAAACCATGGACAAGAGTGAATCAGTTTCCAAGTATTTAATTAACAAAATTCTTACATTCAGGGAAGCTAAACTATTTCTGAATTAATTCCAGAAATTCTTCTAAATCCCTTAGTAAAGAACATACAACACCAAATCATGGGAACAAGTTAGGAGTCAGAAATTTACGCCCAATCATACACACACACACACACATATATATATATACAACTTGTCTTATTAGTATATACTAATGTTTCCAAAAAGTAAGACAAGTTTTCGATTTAAATTTCCCGGGCAAATGGTATTTCAATTTTTTTTTAGGTTGCTGGTACTATCCTTGACATCTGTGTGAAATTTGACGTCAAAATATTCATTAGTGTTTCAGTTACGTTTGGCTTTGTAAGACGCTAAAACTGATTCCGGCGATATTTGAAATGTCTGAATTCATTGAGCAAAGAACTTGCATTAAATGTCGTTTTCTAAAACATATAGAATGTTGCAGAAGACATTCGGTGAGTATTCCTATATCAGAAAGAAATGTTTAGAAATGGGTTAAACAGTTCAAAGAAGGCAAAGAACGCGTTGAAGACTAAGAGCCCTCTGGTCGACCACCAAACTCAACCGACGAAGCTGACGTCCAAAAAATTAAAGATTTGGAGCTTGCAAACAGTCGAATTACAATTAGAGACCTTGTTCATGATGTTGGAATTTCAAAATTCCATTTTAAAAGATGTTTTGGGTCTCAAACACGTCAAATCTTGATTGGTACCGAAAACACTGCATTGATTCTTCGTGACATTTTAGCCAAAAATAAAATTAAACCCATATCGTATCACAACCACTGTATCCACCTAATTTAGTATCGTTATTTAGTTATTTAGTTTAATTTATCTACTTCTGGCTACTCCCTAAACTCAAAAGACCACTCCGGGGACATCGTTTTGAGTCGATTGAAGAAACATTTCAAAATTTCTCGGAATCAGTTGTAGCATCCCACAAAACCAAGCGTAACTCAGCACTAATTAATATTTTAAAATAAAATCAATAAAAAACAATGTATAAGACATTTGTCAATTTGTCACTTTTATATTAGTTTGGATTTATTTCTCTTATTAGTTATTCTTTATGTTTTGCACTTTGTTTAATAAAAAATTGTAAGAATACATAAATTTCTAAGCTTGCTTTTTATTTAAAAAACAAAATATCAAGCATATTACAAGAAATTATTATTTTTTAAATCTCTTTTAGCATTTTCATCCTTAATAGAATTTTTTTGAATATTTTACTAATTTCTTTATTGTTTTTCATTTTCTTTATACTTAAATTTTCTTTCATTTCTTGTATTTCTATTATGACACTAGTTTTTTTTTCTTCTTCCGAAACGCACTTTTTTTTGCATTATGTAAAAGTTAATAACTTTTATCAAATAAAATATTTTTGCTATTTACAATGGTATGTATTAAAAGTAAAGTATTAATATGTAAATAAATGGTTGAAACTTTCCTCTTGGCTTGCTACATTGGGATTATGTTTAGTCATTCTTTATTGTAGACATTTATAATAAATTGAAAGTGTACACATATTTACTGTTACTTTGCTATTTAATAATTGTGTTTGTTTAGTTAGAAAATTTGTTTTTTATTTAAGGTTTGTTTTTGTTTTTTATTACTTTGATATGTGTTTTCTAATATGTTTAGTTCTCAAAGATATAGTTAATCGGTTTATTTTCGGTTTTGTTTACATTTTAATTTTCGATAAAATTTCATAATATGTTTTAATAACATTTTCTCTTCCAAAGTGAATTTTTCTCTTTTATTTCTTAAATATATGTGATACATAATAATGAATATTTAAATTAAAAAAATTTTATACATATTTTTATATCAATTCCCATTGTTTTTTGTGTTGATGCGTTATTTATATATATCACGGGTGTGAAGAGGTTAGGTCAATTTGAGCCTATTATAGGTTCTATATTGTTTTGGAAGCCATATCATATTTTTAATAAAATTTGATACAACTGTTAATTTTTATTTAACTTTATTAAAAATCACATAAACAATATGGATTTTTAAAAAATTATGCAACAATTTAAAGAATATATCCAATGAAAAAAATAAACAAAAAGGCAATTTTCTTAGTTTGCAATTTGTCAAGATTATTTGCAGTAATCCTTTAAAATGCGTATTTGTTAATTGTGAGGAATATTTTGATTTGACAAACTTCACAATTGTGTATAAACATTCACGAGGAAAATATTGTTTAAAAAAATCGAAAATATTTTCGAGCTGCTTTGATTGAAAACTTGTTCACTAGATGTCAAGTTTGAGAGCTCGCAAAGACATCTAACGGTAATAACGATATAACGACCAAGGATTCGAATTACACGTCCAATTCTGGTGCATTTTGGAAAAACGCATTGTGCAAACTTATTTTTCTTGATAACTTTAGATCACGCGGATTTGTTCGAAGACAAGAAAGTTATCATACATGGATTTCGAAGCAGTTTCGAAATTTTCTGTTGATTCTCAATTGAGATTGTTTTAGATTCAAAGTCCATTCCAGCAACTTATGATCAACCATGACCAATTGATGTATTCATGTTGTAGAATTATCTAAAAAAGTCACGATTTTAATCTATTGATTTGCACGTTAACTTATCTTTATTTTGAAGGTAACTATTTTGTCATTTGTTTTTAAATTTCATATAGTCCTTTGATATTTTTATAGAAAACTTAATTATGATGAACACTATCTGTCTTAATAAAGATATGTGATCCAATTAGTAAGTCTTTAAAATTAATGATTTTTGCTTTGAATGGTTTGTAAAGGAAACAGGTTCCAGCTCTTGAAATGCTTTAAAGATTTTACAAATTCAGAGAGGAACTCGTTAGGTATATTTTCAAAGAAGTCAAATGGTAACAGGATGTTTTCAAAATAAAGAAGTTCAGCTGGAGAAAATTGAAAATTGACTTACTAAGTCGTGAATAATCAGACATAATGACAGCCTTCAGTGCATGCTGACAACGTTCTTTACAATAATTTGATTATGAATGATAAGCCAACGAGTGCGTTGTTTTTTAATCCCATGAGTTTGAAAATTTGCAAAAATAGATATGATTCAAAATGAATTTGTTGATCTTTATTAGGAGAGAGATTATTATAGGAGTTCTGGAGGAGGAGTTATCGGAGTTAGATTATTGTAGGAGTTTCAAAGAAAGAAATATCAGCTTTCCAACAAATTTGATGGTCGTCATTCAGCTAGAGATCATTCAATTTGATTATCGAATCTGTAATTGAAAATTTCTTCCACACATCAATGACTGTTAGTGTTTCATTGTTCGGTTTTTCCAAAACGGATTGAAATGTTCGCTTTACGTAGTACGTTTTAAATGTTGCAATTATACCTTAATCTAACGGTTGTTTCAAGGATGTAGTGTTAGGTGGCAGGAAACAATATTGCACTTCTGCATGTTCTAAGAACTGATGGTCTTATGCATTGTTTATAATCAAAATTAAATTCTAGACACTTGACCAAATGCTTCCTACAGATGTCGTGCCTTGTAAAGTTGCAAAGCATTCAAAGATATGAATTTTAATATCCGAAGAGATCGCTTTCCCTTTCGCTTTTGTTATAGGTGAATTACGTGACATCATGTAATGACTACCGAAAAATATTTCATTTATAATTAATAAAACAAAGATTTTAAGATTAAGATTAAGAAACAAAAAGGAACTTTTCACTTTGAACACCAAACTCAAAATGCATATAAAGCCCTAAAATTCTACATTGACATTATAAAATTCGGGGAATTCCACAAATAGCAATTTCATGACATTTCTCATCCCGAATATCGCAGTTCTAAAAATAAAAGTGAAGCAAAATTTTCTTTCAGAATTTGTGTCGTGTCAAAATTGAATGGAATATATACATATAAATGCCTGGTAAGGTAAAAAGTTCTCAGCCTGACAATAAAAGACTGCGACTTTCAGTTAAAAATGGTTTTATTACATAATCTCCCTTGACTTCAATACATTTGTTCCAACGTTTCTCTAACATTAGTATTCCTTCCCGGAAGTGAGAGTCTAGAAGGTTGTGAAAATATTCATCTACGGCCCTCTCAACTTTTTCATTGAATGCGAAGCGCTTCCCAGAAACACATTTCTTCAAGTTTGGGAACAAATGAAAGTCTGAGGGTGACAAATCGGGAGAATAGGGGGGATAGCCGAGCAAATTGTACCCCAAAACCCACAGTTTTCCCATTGCCAACGCACCCTTGTGCACAGGTGCGTTGTCCTGATGAAAGATGACATTTTTCTTGTTCAATCCAGGCCTCTTCTCGCGAATTTTGGCATCCAGCTGGTCAAGAAGGTTGGAGTAATATTCGCCTGTAATTTATTTGCCTTTTGTAAAGTTTTCAATTAAGAGAATCCCTTTCGCATCCCAAAACACGCTGGCCATGACCTTTCCGGCAGATGCGATCGACTTCCCTTTCTTTGGCGCTGAACCACCGGCTTCCACCCACTGCTTGAACTGCTGTTTTGCTTTTGGCGTGTAGTGGTGGATCCATGTCTCATCCATTTTGACAGATTCCTATTCAATTGGTCCAAAGATTGCTGTGAAAGTCGTTTGCGCATTTGCTTTTGATCGGCATTCAGCAAATGCGATACTCATCTTGCGCAGAATTTTCATATCCCTAATTCTTCGTGAAAGATGTTTCACTCCTTTTCTCCCGATATCCCCACAGTCTCAACTCTCTCACTCACCTTCACTCGCCAATCGTCCAACATGATATCATGCACTTTTTCGATGGTTTCCGGTGTGGTTGGTGTTGTTGGCCGTCCTTTACGTGGATCATCTTCGAGGGATGTGCGACCACGTTTAAATTCAGCTGCCCCCTTTTTAACGTCTCGTAAACTTTTGTCAACTTCGGATGTATTCCCTTAGTGATTAATTTATTCAAAACGAAGAATTTTATGACCGCACGATATTCAAATTTATCCATTTTAACCAAAAAACACGTCACACGTCTAATGCAAAAATTCGTATAAACAAACTAATTGAGAGAACAAGTTGAAACTTGTCATACGAACTAATGGCACGTGCATCCCAGGCAGGAAACATAAATGTTTGCTGATTGGAGCGCCATCTCTGTGTCAGGCCGAGAACTTTTCACCTTACTCTCGTATATGAGTTGAACATATATACACACACACACACACACATATATATATATATATATACACTATCTGGAAGAAAGTCACGAGACACCCCTCAAAAAGTAGAAAAGTCGAAAATACAGCTGACACATGCGCAATAATAGGTATCACGTGTCAGCCATATCCTATAAATACTCTGTGGAGTCGATTAGAGTTTTTTTTTGTCAAGATGCCGCCACGGGAAGAGTTATCTGAGTTCGAGAAAGGTGTGTTGGTTGGATTGCATCTTGCCAAGGTGTCAATTAGGGAGACATCCCGTCTCTGCTCAAAATCAACTGTAGCACGTGTTGCGTATCGCTACAAGACTGAGGGACACTGTCAGAACAAAACCCGAAGGGGACGACCTATAGTTCTCACCAGCAGGGACCGGCGGGTGCTCGGCAGGGAGATTCGAAGTAACCGTCAAACATCCATGGATAACATCGCTAATGAGTTTAGACAAGCCACAGGTGTGGCCGTTTCGACCAAGACTCTTCGTATCGAGGCCCATAAGTTATGTTACACTGGACGTTCGGCGGCCCATAAGCCTTTGATTACGAAAACCAATAAGAAAGCGTGCCTTCGATGGGCCAAAGACCACCGTACTTGGACTCTGGATGACTGGAAACGCGTCCTTTGGAGTGAAGAGTCACGATTTACCCTTTTCCGTTCCGATGGACGTGTTTGGGAATGACGTTTACCAGGAGAACGCCTTTTGTCCGAGTGTGTAGTTTGTAACTGTAAAGTTTGGTGGAGGAAGATTGATGGTATGGGCCTGTTTCTCCTGGTATGGGGCTGGCCCACTGGTGAAAGTTGATGGTGCGATGAATGCCGATAGATACTGTGATATTCTCGACAATCATGTCCTTCCTACCTTGTGGGCAACGTACGGTATGGATGATTGCTGGCATCAAGAGGACAACGAACATGCCATGTTCCAAGGAGGACTCTTGATAGGTATGTGAACAACAACGTTAAACGCATGGAGTGGCCGGCGCAGAGCCCTGATCTTAACCCAATTGAACATCTCTGGGACCGTCGGTTGAGGGTCTGCAGCCCACTCCCCAAAAGCAAGCCTGAACTATGGAACTTCCTGTTAAACATTTGGAAGAAAATTCCTCTTGCCACTATGGCTAATTTAGTGGAAAGCATGCCCAGAAGGGTTGCAGCTGTGATGGCAGCCAAAGGAGGCCCTACCTCCTATTAATTTTAATAAATATGGGTTTATGTCGTTATAGTGACTTTCTTCCACATAGTGTATATATATATATATATTTATATTTGTAAATAGAAAGGTATACTTCTTGAAAAATTTCAGAGTTACTGTAAAAATTAAATTATAAATCAATATAAACAATTAACAGTACGCCATTTATAAAAATAAAACTATCTTTAATAATTTATTCTCATATTTTAAAGAGTAATAAACAATTATATGTCAAACATCTGAAACACTCATGATCAAAATATGAAACTTTTTTTTTTATAAAAGTATGAAATTGACCTCCATTGAAATTGTATTAGCTCAGTTAATTTAAAAAAAAAAAAAAAAAAAAAAACTTGGAATATAAGTAGCATTCAATTTACATAATATTTGTATTTTTTGTTGAACTTGATAGACTAATAATTAATTAAAATTTGATAACTAATTGTTCTAAAATGTTTCATTTATAAAATTACCAAATGACTAAAAGTAAAAATAACAGTATTCGCAATATTTTTTGGCAGAAATTCAGACAGGAACAACAACTTCTGCAATAATTAGCATTTCTGATGCAATTTTTTTTTCAATATACAGATTAGTATATTGTTACTTTGATTTCTAAGCATTAAGCTCTTTTAAAAATATTCTTTTAATGCTATGATTTTCAATGGCAGATCAATAAGCTTTAGTATGCATTCTTGTAGAAGTTTTTTTTTTTTGTGTCTATTATGACTTATTTCAGTATGCATTCCCGTAGAAGTTTGTGTGTATGTGTGTGTGTCTATTATGACTTAAAAATAACTCTACTATGACTTTCTAATAAGATTAAATTCAAGTAAATGCTTGAATTTATGTCTTTCGGTGATTGTTTTAAAGAAAGTGAAAAAACAAAAATAAACGAGTATTAAAACGAGTGTAATATACTTATAAATAAAAAAAAACTTTGCTATATTTAATAATTACCCTTTATACATAAGTCCTTCTATAATTAAATACTCTATTAATGTGAAATATATGATTTAATAGAAATGCATAACAACCTTAGCAAATCACATCTATAACATGTAAAAAATACTTTTATACACAGACGATATATGAAAATTAGAGAATCAGAAAATTTTAAAATTTATTTTTAAAATGTGGAAATATAAATGCAGAATATATTGTTTATATCAGGGCATATTCTTGAAAAATTATTTTTAGAATATTTATAGAAATTAATGCACATTTACGATTTTTTTTTCAATACCTTCTAATGTAGTATTTGTGGCAACATGTGGTTAATTTCCTCATAATT
The DNA here is from genome assembly GCA_021605075.1 of Caerostris darwini. Lineage (NCBI taxonomy): Eukaryota > Metazoa > Arthropoda > Arachnida > Araneae > Araneidae > Caerostris > Caerostris darwini. The sequence goes on along the minus strand of BPLQ01011720.1, from coordinate 189,974 downwards.
TGTAATATCAGTGGATCATGTTAAATAATCAAATTTTGAAATGCATGTTGACCAATATATAATTAGAAAAAAATTTAAAAAAAAATAATAATAATAATGTTCAGTATCACTGACATTAAACAAAATTAGTATTCATTCAACAAAAAACTTTATTCATTTCAATAATATATTACATAACCATCGATGTCCAACTCTTGACAATAATCACTTTCATTCTTCACAATATACATATCTAACAGCAAAAATATTAGATCATTCATAAAGTTATTCATATATACATTATCGCTTCAAATTTTCACATCTTTTACCATTTCTAATTTGAAATGTATACTATAAAACAAACACTGAGCAAATTCTAAAGTAAGCACTCCATAGAACAGGGATTTTTCATTGAGTTTGAAGAGAACAACAATACATTTGCACACATGAATTTAGATTTTCACCATATTTGAGTACATGAATATCATAGCATTTAAAAACATAAATTATTTAACAAATAATTATCAGCAAACATTAAACCGAAAACAAGAATTTTCTATCATTTTGTACAATTTTTTCAATGAATAACTTATTGGCGCGCTTCATGGCATATTCATGAAAAATAATTCTTAGAATATTTATAGAAATTAATGCACATTTACGTTATTACTTCTAATGTAGTGTTTGTGACAACATGTAGTTAATTTCTTCATAACTTGGTAATATCAGTGGCATCATGTTAAATAAGCAAATTTTGAAATGCATTTTCACCAAATAATGTCAATATCATTGAGCTGTTATGAATAAGTAAAAAAATAAATAATAGCTTATGAAAATAAATTTATAGATTTATTTATGCAAAACATTTACTGTACAAGTTAAAAATGAGTTGCAATTTTTTTAAGTTTAAATAAAATTAATTTCATCGTGATACGAATTTATTGATTAAAAATTGAAATGGTTATAAATTAATAATAGAAATACATGTTTCATAAATCTTAATTTTCTACTTTTAACATTAACCTTGTGCATTGAACGTAAATTTACTAATAGTTTTTAATAGCATCTCCAAGAGTAATAATAGAAATAATAACATTGAAATAATTTGCACTTGAGTTTTTGTATTGAAAATTTGTTATTCAATTGATTTTTCGTTAAATGAGGATAGCGTAATATTAATTGAATATTTCGTTAACATGAAAAACAGATTTAACAAAGCAGACAAATATTCCAAACTAATTTAAATAAAGATAATTTTCATTTTTAATTTTTTTATATTAATCTTGGTTTTAAATTTTCATAAAAATATTTTAAATTTATTTATACGAGTTTTTAATTATAAAAATTGCAAAATATTTTAAACAAACTACAAGATTTCAACATGATACATTTTCTTACTGATTAACTGTCAATAATTTTTTTATAGACGTAAATTTCAAATCTGATTATAGCTGAGTGTAGCTGTTACTGTCTCGAGTTTCATTTTAAGAATCTTTTGAAAATCTTAAATGAAGAAAACTTTGATTTAATTTATTTAAGATATGGAAAAAATATCATTTTGTTTCATATTACTTCCATTAATTAATTTTAGGTGAATGGAATAACAAAAAAAGTAAAGGATGAGAACATGAACATCATTACGTTTGATGAGAACATATAAATCATCTGTTTTCCAGAAAGATGACAAAATCCTTGGAAATCAAATATATCCTATACTTTACGCTTAATAATTTGTTGTTTAAAATTTACATATTCGTGAATAAGTTAAAATTGCAAATGGGCGTTATAATATTTTCATACCTATTAATAGACAATTGAAATTGTATTAATATTGTCATAAAACAATATATTTTAATATAATTAAAATACCATATTATTTATCATTTACATTTTATTAATTTAAGAATGTGTTTCACTTTAAAAACTTAGTAGTATTTGAGCCCTTGAAAATTTCAAACGAATTTGTGATAACGTAAACCTAAAAGAAGGGAAATGACTTCGATTTTATCATATTTTATGGACATTTATGTCATAGAAATTGTATGTTCATTCAATTTTCAAAATTTGTAACAGTTTTTTAGGAAATATTCACTTCCGAACTAATTTTTGCTTAACAAAAAAATTTCTAACTGATTTTTGCTAAAAACTGAGTTTTTACAAAAAAAAAAAAAAAAAAAAAAAAAAAAAAAAAAAAAAATTTCTACTATATTAATTTTTATTTTCGCTTATCACCTGTTTACATTAATAATTCAAACAAAATTGAAGGGATATGCAAGAAATAATTATTTTAAATACACAATTTTTACTTAAAACAGAATAGAATAATATGAAATTAATAATTCTTGTAGGGCTGTGATCAAAACACAAATTCAGTTGTTAACTAGTAATATGTAAACCCTTGTAGTTATATGCAATTAAACATGTTTAATTTAGATTTGCGGCTGACGTTGTAATAGTGAATTAATCACGTTTCAAATTTACTAGTATTAGAATTTTCCGTAAACTGTCTATTAGGATATGACAAGGTCCGTATTCTATTATTAATTTATATTATTATGCTAAGTTAAAGCCATATTTTAATATTATTATGACAGATATATTATTTTTCTCAGATTCAGTAAAATACAATGACTAATTAATTAATTAATTAATATATAAATTATTTTATAAATCAGTAGCTTTTATTTTTATATTAATTAAGTCTTGGCCACAAAACTAATTAATATGAATTTTAAATCCTAATTGATTCTAGGAATTAATTGACTATATATTTTTACACTAATTTTACTTTTTACTCTGATAGCATTTTTTTATCCAGAAAAATAAATGATGAATAAGAATTGTTTTATTATTTTTTCCATCTAGTATTACCATTTCATGTTTTAATTTCGATTTATCATAAAACAATCTGAAATTGGATGCAAATTTTGCTGTAATGTGTTAAAATAATACATGTTCTATTTTTTCTAGCAATCATTACTCAAATAAAATATTATTTTGATTTAATTTAAATTTAAATTTTAGATTTTTGAAGTCCTATTATTTGAAAATATCATAATAATTTGAAAGTTTTAACGAAATAAATTTCTAAAAAAATATTAATCTATTTTTGAGATATATTTTAAATAAAGTTATTTTCTGCCATGTGCAGCAAATGTTTTCTCGAATTTTTAGTTTTTTAATTGTAATAGATTATGAGCTCATTAATTATCTAATTATTTAACTGGATTAATTAGCTGTTATAAACTTAGGTTTATAGTTAATTTTATAAATAATTAGTATATTAAAACTGAACAATTTGGTTTCAGGAAGCAATTAGGAACCTGTCACCAATTACTTAGGTTGATAGAGCTGATTCATGACGGCTTTAACGAACGCAAATCTACGGGAATATTATTTTTGGACGTAGCCAAAGCCTTTGACAAAATTTGGCATAATGGCTTATTATTCAAGCTCATGCGACTTGAATTTTCTCCCCAAATCATTAAGATTCTTTGCTCTTACCTACAATCCCGAGATTTCTTAGTCAGAGTAGGTGGAGTTACTTCATCACCCAGACCAATAGCAGGGGGTGTTCCACAGGGGTCGCTATTAGCGCCCGCCTTGTTCAACATTTATATCAACGACATCCCGAGGGATTGTCAGACGAATCTTTTTTGCTATGCTGATGACACAGCAATTGCTACACAAAACAAAGCACCACAGCTTGCTGTTAAAGACCTACAATTTTATGTTTACAAATTAGAAAAATGGTTAACCACTTGGAAAATCAAAGTAAATGCAACTAAGTCAGCCTGCCTGTTATTTACTCGGAAGCGTTCCATTTCTCCATTAGGGAGTATCACTCTTTTTGGCCAGCCCGTCCCCTAGGTTACTGAATATTGGTACCTAGGGTTGTTTCTAGACGCAAAATTGTCTTTTAATTCCCATATTAAGAACACAGTTGCAAAAGCAACTGGTGCGAGTATTAAACTCAACTGCTTAATTTCTCGAAAGAGTAGGCTTGCGATCAAACACAAGCTTCTGCTCTATAAGTCTATCATTAGACCTATTCTGGTTTATGGTAGCCCGATTTGGGCCTCCACTTCCCTCACCAATATCAAGAGACTTCAGGTGTTTCAGAATAAACACCTGGCTATGATTGCTGATGTGACATGGTTCGTTCGTCGAAAGATCATTCATAGAGATCTAGACGTCGAACCTATTCCAAATTATTTACTCAAAATTTCAAAGAATTTTCTTGAAAAATGTCCTCAGATTAGCAATGAGTTAATCCGCCGCCTGCCTACCTATCACCCTGGGGTGAGAAGTTCGCAGAAACGCCCAAGGGCTGTTTACGACGTCTCCTATGATTGTTTCCCTAGAGGTAAGAGACATCATGGCTGTTATTCTGAACAAGCGATCGCGAGTTCAGGTAACGGAGTGGATTTAATGCTGTAATCTTACGTCCACTGAGATTAGTTAGCTCACTGTGTATCTGAGGAGTCGTTTGGCTTTAAAAGTTTTCGCGGCTCTATTAGTAAACAAAACGAATTGGTGCGGGGGTAAGGTGACGGACTCCCGACCGTGAGGTTGAGGGTTCAAATCCGGCACTCAGCTCAATTCACTATTTTATATTTATGCTACGATGTGCACCAACAATCCTTTCTTAACGGCTAGTGAATAGTTAGGTTTTTATTGTACGCTTTTTTACCCCTTTTTTTTGTTAGGAAAATAAAAGGATGGAATAAAACCAATAAAATAAAAATAAAAATTATAAAAATACGGTCCTGATTATGGCCTTTTTTTTTTTTTTTTTTTTTTGTGGATAATTATTTACTTTTCAGCATCATCTTCAACTGCTCTCACCGTTCAGCATAAAAATTTCTCTGTGTACTTGGTTGAATGAGTCTATGGGACTCTGTTTACTTTTAATTATTTTGGCATCGACAACTGGTCCCTAATTGTACTGAATTTAAATTTAATTTTAACTTCTTTTATTTTGTATCTTACTTTTATTTATTATTAGTATTTTTATCTTTTTTTTGAGTACCATTTAACTTGAATTTTTTGAAACTTTATCTTGTATTTCCACTAACATTAATTAAGCAGCCAATTAAAATTTAAAGCATATTTATGAATTAAGATGAGGAGGTTTAAGGGGTATTCCCCCCTGTTGGTACTCCGTAATCGGTACGCCAGTTGCCAGTTGCCAGTATATTAAAACTGTTGAAACTAAAGATATTTTGATAAAATTAAACTTTTAGTACATTTTATTTAGATTGATTTTTAAATTCTACAGAATAATCGAAAGAAATATTCACGTGTAAAACATTTTTTTTTTTAATATCGAATTTTGATAATGTATAAAATACTATAACGTAGATATTATTTCTGTTAGGAATTGAAAGTAATTTAAAAATTTTTAGATAATTATTCTGTGTTTCCAGCATTAAAGCCCTGATTATTTAATTTTTAGTAGGATATTTTGAACAATTTTCGATTGGTGTTTTAAAAAATCATTGAGGTATAATCCTTTGTAAAATCAATAATTATTACATAATTTAGTATTTATCTATGCATTAAAAATGTATCAACATAACACTGTAAATATGTAACTAATTTTCTGCAACAGATATGTTTGCTTGTAAATTTTTATTTCTGTGATATGTATTATTTATAATTATTTTTATTTTAAATAGTTATATCGTATGAATATTAGAGTTTATAGAAGTCTATGGGCAATATACATAAAATTCATTTTATAAAACAAAATAATAATTAATATGTAATCATATATGTATTAGCATTCAGTATTTAAAAAAAATATTTTTTGATTCATCATATGCAAGGGAACTTAAAAAAAAAAAAAAAAAAAAAATAAATAAAAAAAAAAAACGGGGACTTTCGATTTTGTATATAACCAGTGTAAATAAATCTATCAATAGAAACATTATAAACGGGAATTAATTTTAATATCATTAAAATGTTTATTTCAAAATGAACGCCATATCATATTTACTTATGAAATCGATACAAAGTTTTTACAATTATTTTTCGAATAACTTGTTTTTCTTTATAATTTTCGAACATAACATATTTCATGTGCCAAATTAAAAATTCATGCAAAATCTCTGATATTATTGTAAATATTTTTGGTTAATATTAAATGAAATTGAAAATGTGCAGTTTCAATTCGAATTCAAATAATCCCCTCTTAATTTTCTTCAGAATGTAACCCATCGAACAGCTCGTATTATTCGACAAACGTATTAGTACTTTCACACAAATGTCATTCAAAGATAGTTATTCTTAACTTGCCAGGAATAACATACTCGGTCAGTTCAAGAAATAAATAACTTCAATTGTTGAATAAGATAATGGAATATGTTTCACATAAAATGTTTTTTTGAAAATATCTTATTTCAATGAATAAATTAAAAAATAACATTCAAGAAGAGTTCCAGGACTACCACAACAAGAAGAAAGTCGACACATAAACGATAGACAAACTGGCAGACACTGCATACGGTCCTCCTGCAAGTATATATGAAAAAATACTTTAAAAACAAAATCTACGAAAATGCAAAACATTTCGTTGTGCGACAAAACAATGAGTGATTCTTACTTTAAGTCAATACAACAACATTCAGTTAGTTAATATAATATCGTTCCAATATTTTAATACAGAAGAAAAAATATCCACACATGTACACGCCTTAATTGTCAATTTTTTTTTAAATGATATTTAAAATTATTGATTAATTATCAACTATATTCCTTTTTGGCAACCTCGTAGAGTTTTTTTCACCTCGGTGGATCATGTGTTCAACTTAAATTTTCAGTGAACATTCCTCAAAATGTAGAGGAGGTAAGTGAATATTTCTAGAGGAGGGGAGTCATTTTTTTTTCTTTTTAAGAGGGCAATGAAAGTTTTTAAAGGAGAGGTTTTCAGATGAGAATAATGATATTTTAGGAGTGAATGTTTTTAGGAAAAGCAGTGAATGTCTTAAGAAAAGTGAATTGATATTTTACAGGAGTGGACAGAACATTTTCAAAAGAAGAGGAGTGAATGTTTTCAGAGGAGGGTTTCTAGTATTTTCAGAGTTCGAGAGTTAATGTTTTTTGATGAAGATGAATATTTTCTTGATAAAATTTTGAAAGAAATACTTTTAGGGATAGCTGCCACATATTAGAGTGTCTTATCGGGAACAAACTGACAACGTCTTTGGAACAAGGAAATCTCAGCGAGTAGAAATAGTTTTGATTTGGTTGGTCGCTCTACGGTCATTTTATGCACCTTTTAAGCTAAACAAACCGGGACCTAGAGTTTAACGTGGATTCCGAACCACTCACAAGCATCCATGCCCCTCCAGGATTCGAACCTGAAGTCTGTGGTGACAAATTCCAGAGCGCTAGCTGGCCACCAGGCTGCAATAGAGGCAGGCGAAGAGCAAACAATCTGACAATCAGTGCGAGACTCTATACAGAGACTCAGAATTGCCATTGAGTCGGTTTGTAAAGGAAATCAGTTACTGCTACAAAGGCTCCCAGGGGCTGAAGCCTTAACTAAGCTAGCTGTGCACATTATTGTGGACTTTTGGATATATATTTTTATTTTCAGGAAATATTTTAAAAAATTTAATTAAATTAAATTTAAAATATTTTTAAAAAGTAAATCTAACATATTATATAGAAACATATAGTAACATATTATGAAGAAATCTGGCTTTTTTTAAAGATTAATCAGAAAATTTTCATCAGATTTAATTATGCCATATTTAGAATAGTTAATATACTTACCATTATTTGAAGTTCCGCGTGATGGGTTACTTTGCATTACTCCGTCTTCCTCATCAGAATCTGAATGAGGTGAGCGATTCTTTTTATCTGGAAATAAAGCGAAATTCAATGTAAACAAATATTTAAAAAAACTATAACAAATTCAATGATTAAAAGACATTTTAATTTACAGAAAATTGAGTTGAAAGCTTTTATGTAGAATTGTAGATAAAACATTATAAGTAAAATGCATCAAAATACAGAGATATTTTATATCGCATAACATATAACTATTAGTCACAAAATATACTATATCTATTTGTACATATTTGTGCAAATTTTGCGAAAGATTTTTAAAATATGTGTTTATTTTAGGATAATATTTATTAATAAAAAGATGGTACATTTATTTTGCAGCACAAAACGTTTATTTCACAGCATTTAACACAATTTTCACCTTATTTTTAAAATTAACGTCGGTGTTGTATAGCATAAGTGATAAATGAACTGTCATTCATTTTCGTGCTACTGCGGAATTATTTGAACTATTTTTATTCTTCTTTAATACATAATTTAATGAATTTTTTAATTTTAAAATATTTAAAATATTAGAATAGATTAAGAAACATGAAGAAAGAAACCTTTTTTTCAGAATTAAATATGCAGAATCCCATATACAAGCACGGGAATTACTATGAATTCAGGACCATAGAAATCAATTGTCAACAACTTAAACATTAAAAGATCAATTTAATAATTGGTGAAATCTACCTTGGGGGCGCTGAAAATTTGTATAAGACTGTGTAAGCAGTAATGATAAAGTGACCTAACTATGTTCTGCGATATATTCTAACAAGCGTTCTTCAATTGCTGCCACAGATCAGCTATATTTTAGTGTTCACAAATATCAACACGTCTGGTGAATTTGCGAAACTTTTGGTGATCTTTCTGGTTAAAAAAGAATGAAAAATGGCCCCAAATTGAAAGGCATGATATCATTAACATATTTTTGAGGTATTAAAATTGAACTCATAATAATTGTCCATTATGAAAGTATTTTACATCATCGCACCGCGGAGCGAAACGTTCTTCTATAAAATTAAGGTCGTGACTGCGATCTCTGGCCCTGAATCTGTACACATAGATCTTATCTGATCCCCACACAGATCTGAACAACACATCCTTTAAGACTGAAACAAGATTCATCGCTGAACTCCTCTATGTTCTGCGATGGCAGCCTAACAGTGTGTTGACAGCCAAATTACGAGGCTACTCTCACGATGTTGCTATGTTCTGGGGTTAAAGGTAAACATCTTACGGTGAATGTACATTGTGAGTTAACTCTACCTTAACCAAACGTAACGGATGGTAAAATTTCGCAATGGTCCCATGAATGAGGCAAACAGTGGTACTGGTGAGGCAGTTCGGGCCACACAGCGCAATCAACCTATGAGGCTTGGCATTCGTGCACCTTGACATTCCAATTCTTTCATTCAATTAGATAAGTTCCTTTCAGCCGCCATTGATGCCAGCACCTTTGCACAGTGGGGCACAGTTTGAACACAGAACCATGTACATCCAGCATGTCAACAACGCGTCCACTTTTCAAAGTCGTCAATTGGGTTTGCTTTCTTAAAAGATGTCATAATGACTTAATTTGTATTTATTTGTCATACTGAGTTAATTTAACTTTATTAATTTGTATCCAGGCAACTACTGCGTTAACAGTGAAAAAAAGTAAACCGTTCCCTAATGTTATCAATTTCTCACGATGCTACAAACTTGTTTTTAAGACCAGGGTGAATAATTGTTTGAAATTAAAATTTACCGTTTACATACTTAGTATAAAAGAACATGCATGTGATATTTCGAGAGAATTTTTTTTTTTATCAGCTTATCTTCGTTTTTTATTTTTCAAAAAAAAAAAAAAAATATGTCTATATTCTAGTTTTGCGCACCTGAGAGAAAGTCCTGGGATTCATCCATTAGAACCGAAGAATTCTTTTTCGGTGCTCTGCTACGCTGGTTGCTCTCTGAAAAGGAGAGAAAATACAGTAATTGAAATTTAATAACTACATTAGGATACAATACGTTAACTTCATTTTTGAATAATCACCAATTTGAGACAGTTTTAGTGATGATGATAGATGATTATAAGCATGTTAAGCCTTAAATGGAAAACAAAATTAAATTGTGCTTTCAATAATTAAAAGATCACATTAATGCAATTATATAAGGTACATGAACACCTTCGAAAGAAGTGCTTTTTGAAATTATTGAAATACTTTATGTGCACATTTTTGGATTGAATACATCTAAAAACTTATGATTTTCCATGAAAAAAATTAATTATTATATTTTTTAAAATTTTTATAGGCTAAAATAAGGGTAAAATGGCCAAAAATTGATATTGCTACAAAACATGATAACTCTGTTTACTTTCTGATACTGTTACAAAACATTATTAAATCAATATTTTTTAAATTTATAAGTTTGTATTTGTTTGTATTATAATTCTACAGGAATAGACCTCTCGTAAATTCATGTCTTCATTATCTATTATCTTGTGATAATTTAAATATTGTCGACACAAAATTCTTCCAAAATTTGCATGTAATTCCAAGTTTAACAATTAAAATAAAAAATATTTATGTAGCTAGAATCATTTATAAGATCTGTTGCCTGTAAACATTTATGATAAACATGTATACCAAGTGTTGTAGCATTTGAATCAAAATTATTTGTGTTATGATGTTTCACGTGAAAACAAAAAGCATCAAAATTCATTCTGAGATAAAGCTAAAATTAACTTTTAATCAGAGATATTACTTTTAAAAATGTTGTAAATATATTAAAATGCCAATGAATTATCAAGTTCATGTTCTTGTTGAGTAAAAAATATAGTTTAATTTTTCCTTAAAGCTCTGAAACTTTTTTTGAACTCTGTGTAGAAGAAGTCAAAATTTGTTCGACATTTTTTTTACAATTTCCACCTACTGGCAGATGTTTTTTGATATGAAATGTCCTGGATTTAAAATATTTATTCTTTTTAAAGTGTTTTGATTAAATATATTCAAAACCTTTGAATTTCATATAAAAATATCAATTTTAACTATATTTTATACAATTTATTCTTTAAAATTTGGATAAAAATTGCAAAAATATGATATTATTGTAAAAATGATAATTCAAAAATAAATAAATAAATAATGAATGATTTTTTTCTTTGCAAATATTTCTATGTTGGGAATATCACTATGTAGGCAATATAATTTTTTCAAATTTATATCTTAAATACTTATACATTTTTTGATACTTAAAATTTGTCGACACATTTTTTTTTTAATTTACAACAAATTCTCAGTTTAATAACTAAAATAAAAATAATTTAAGAATTTTGGATAATTTCTATGCTCTATTCCTTTCGTACAACAAAAAAAATTCATGAAAAACTTTTACATCAAATTTCAAAGCAATTAGATAAAAAAATATTGGTATTATGATGTTTTGAAGGAAACAAAAACTGCATAAAAATTCAACAAAGATTTGGCTTAAACAAACTTTTACATGGAAATGAAAACAAATGGGCATACTACTGTGTCCAAAAAGTAAGACTAATAATTATTTTTTTCAAAAACTCTTTATTTATTCTTCCAAATTTATTTCATAGCCTTCAATGTATTCCCCCTCCAGATACAATGCACTTATGCCAAAGTTTTTTCCAATCTTCAATGCATGCTAAAACATCATTGGCTGGGATGGCTTTCAAAGCGCGCGCAGATTCACGTTGAATCTCTTCAATGGACTCAAAACGGTGTCCCCGGAGTGGTCTTTTGTGTTTAAGGAATAGACAGAAGTCGCACGGTGTGAATATGGTCGTTGCGAAACGATATGGGTTTCATTTTTGGGGAAAAAGTTACGAAGAATCATTGCATTGTGAGCTGGTGCATTATCGTGATGCAAAAATCAAGAGTTGTCTTTCCATAAATGTGGCCTCTTTTTGCGAATAACTTCACGCAACCAACGCATAACACTCAAATAATATTCCTTGTTGACAGTTTGACCCGGGGGAAGGAATTCATAATGTAGGACTCCACGGTAATCGAAGAAAATAGTCAACAGGACCTTGATTTTTGAGCGACTTTGGCTTCACCTGTCTCACGATATTCGCTCGATTGAATCGGTTGTTTCCGGGTCGTAAACATAAATCCAAGTCTCATCTCCAGTTATTATTGCATTTCAACTTGTCCTGATAGTTAGAAAGCATTGTTTCACACACTTCAAAGCGATGATGTTTTTCCAAAAAATTCAGTGTTTTCGGTACCAATCAAGATTTGACGCGTTCGAGGCCTAAAATGGAATTGACCGATCCTTTTGAAATACCAACATCAGCAGCAAGGTGTCTAATTGTGAATCGACGGTTTGCAAGTACTAGATGTTTAATTTTTTGGACGTGAGCTTCCTCGGATGAGGTTGATGGTCGACCAGAGGGTTCTTCATCTTCAATGCGTTCTCTGCCTTCTTTGAACTGTTTATACGACTTGTAAACATTTCTTTCCGATAGTGTTTGCTCACCGAATGCCTTCTGCAACATTCCATATACGTTTCCGCACACGAATATGCATTCTGCAAACCAAATTTAATGCAAGTTCTTTGCTAAATTAATTCAGACATTTCAAAAATCTCCGAAATTAATTTTAGCATCTCACAAAACAAAGCTAACTCAAACACTATTGAATATTATTGAATATTGAAATTTCATACAGATATCAATGACAGTGCCAACAAGCTAAAAAAGAAAGAAAAAAAAGTGAAATTCCATATGTCCGGGTAATTTAAATTGAAAATTGATTTTACTTTTTGGACACAATAGTACATAAAAATGGTATTAAGCTTTAAATTATCCTTTATTATTATACACACTAAAGATATTTAAAGAAAACAAATAAATAAAACTTATATGGACTATTTATCAACTTGAATTTTTTTCAACATCATTCTAATCCTGAAACAGAAAACTTGAACAGAAATATTTTGTTAGTAAATCCAAAATTTATGCTATTGGCCTTTAAAATTGCTACACAAGAAAGAAAACATGTATCCAAATTAATAGTTAATTCGATCTAAAATTCGGTTAAGAACGTGATAAAATTTACAATTCTGAGATAGTTCTTCAATTAGTTTTTCAATTTTTCTATAAGTTTCTAGATCAGAATTCTTTGATTTCAATACGACTTATAATCCAATTGAGATTTGAGTAGAACAGAATTGTACAGCTTGACAGTTGTAATGGTTGTGATCACGTGTGATCAGTAATAATGATTGGAGAGGAAATGATGGGTTACTCTAAGGGCAACCTTTGACCAAACGTTCTCAATTAGTGACATATCTGCAGAAAGTACTAGTCAGATTAACAGGTAAACATAAGCTGTATCGAAGGAGATTAGAACGGGCAAAATATCCTCCTATAAGGTAACCGGACATTTCGAGATAAGGACCAGGACCATACGAGACTTATCATACAACACCTCAAAGATAAGTATGTTATAGCCACCGCTTTTTACGCATTAAAAATGTTAAGACATTACCAGCTAAATGAACAAGAGGTGACCGGAACGTGTATCTGATTGTACCTTGTACTCTTATTCGAGGTGCTGGACTCATATGATGATAACGATGACAAATGCAAACTGGCCATAAGCGGCTTCCAACAAAAATACTTCATTTAAATTTTATATTGAGATAAATGAAACTTTGTTAAAAAGTTAACAAAATTCCAAACTTTGCTGATCATTAATTTTGCAGAATCAGTGAGAGAAGAAATATTTCTTATAAAAATTTTGATTTACAGTATGATATAATTAATTCTATCGACTATGGAATTCTTTGATATTTGTCGTGGAAGTATTAAATTGGAAGTATATGTCAGATATGATAAAATTCGAAATTATAGGCATTGAGTTTTAAATCCTGCATCTCTAAAATTCCACTAATGCTAAATTTTCAATTCCTTACTTTTATAGTAAATTTCGTATAGCTACTAATATAAATATTCTATATCTGCTACCATGACTACTTTCCTATGAATACCGTCCAGTTTTTCCAGCCTGCTTATACCGACTACTGAATGTATCAACTAGAAAATGATTTTCAAGATATTTTTTCAGATTTCACAAACAGTCTTAAAATATATATTTACATTTCTTTTCACTAAATATTCGAAACTATGAGACCCTTAGCATCTTGCTTTTGAAGTATTGTTATTTAAAATATTGTCTGAATTTCTCTTATTATTTAGAGATTTCATCCACATTCCATTGATACGGTCAGCATAAAGCTGTCCGGAAAGTCCGGAATTAGTCTGGAAAGAGGTTGGGAAAACACTCCTGTTTGCACGAACATTGTAGACAGAACCACTATTCGCCACTCCTATCTCTACTAACACATCACTCAATAAGTCTCCAGTCTGACACATATAGGGAAATACAGTTGACAGACCCATATGACTTCTGAATAGTAGCGTTATTCAAACGATACATGTCAAAATTTCATGACATTCTGATAATTAGTTTACAGGTTGCAGTGTTTTTAGTGACTTCAGTTTTGTAATTTTTAAAGCAATGGAAAAGAAGTATTTCGTGTGTTTATTAAACATTGTCTTTTGATGGGCAAACATACTATTGAAGCCAAACAGTGGCTTGGTAAGCGTTAGGCAACAGAGAAATCAACTATTATTGACTGGTATGCTAAATTTAAAGGCGGTCGTACACACACCGATGATGCTATACACTCTGTTCACCCAAAATCGGCAGCTGTTCCTTGAAAACATAAAAAAAGTCCACAAAATTGTTTTGAAAAACTATAAAGGGAAGTTGCGTGAGATAGTTGACACCTTAAATATATCAAAATGTAGCGTATTTACAATTTTATACGAAAATTTGAGCATGTTTAAGTTGCTTTTGAAGTGGGTGACGTGTTTGCTCACACCGGACCAAAAAACAACGACGTGTCGATGATTCAGAGCGCTGTTTGCAGCAGTTCAACCGAGATAAAAAGGAATTTTTGCATCGGTATGTAACAATGGGTGAAACATGGATCCACTACTACACACTTGAATTAAAATATTAATCGTCAGCTGAGTGAACAACAGTTGGTAAAGTTATCCAAAGCGGCAAAAAACTAAAAACTCAGCAGGCAAGTTTATGGCATCCATATATTGGGACAAGCAATATATTTTTTCACCTACTAACTTGAGGATGATAAAACTGTCAATAGCTAATATTACATGTCCTTATTGGATCGATTGAGTGTGGAAATTAAGAAAAAAAGTGCTGTTTCACCAAGACAATGTCCTGTGTCACAAGTTGAGGAAAACGTTGGTTAAATTGGATGAATTACTTTTCCAATTATTTCCCCCTCAACCTGCTCTCCAGTTCTGATCCCTAGCGACTATTGGCTTTTTGCATACATCGAAAAAAGCTACAGGGAAATAAATTTGGCTGAAATGCAGGAATTATTGCCGAAACGATGGTCTATTTTGAGATCAAAGAAAAATCGTTCTCCAAAAAAGGCGTCTAAAAGTTTGAGGAGAGTTGAAATGAATATATTACTTTCGAAGAAGAGTATGTTGAAGATTAAAGTCGAATTTCTAAAACAAATTACTTTTCTAAGCTAGACCAGAGACTTAATGAATGATGTGTCAAAAATTACCATTGGTTGACTCTTCCAAGTATAAATTCAATGGTTTAAATGATTCATTGTCATTATGTTATTGGACCGGAGACTTATTGAGTGATGTATTAGCTGACAATTCCTTGTACTTCCTCGTGTCAACAAATTGTTTGTGCCAATTTTTGCTGTGTCTTGTTGTGGGACGTTTGTAACTCGTAAATGACTAAAGTTATTGTTTCAGAAACGCTTGATGTAGCTCTGTAATCCCACAAGGGCATGCATGCCGCACTCATTACGTAGTTGAGATCTCGCACGTGTTTCTGTGTGGTTTTTCTGGCGTCATCAGCTTCATTTACTGATGACTGTCATGGGAAAATGTACCTAAACAGGCAGCAAAACATTGTAAAATTTTAAGCCGTGTCGAGATAGGCCATGATAACTATTACAATTAAGGCACTAGTAGGAGTTCGTCCTTATTACTTGAGACATAAGAACATCCAAAAGCAACCAACCTGCGAATGCGATTTCGATATGAGAAACCAGCTTTACAATCTTCTCTTCTGTTCAGATCGTAATGGCATTATTCTTAATTGAATTGTAAATTTTGCACTAGCCACATTTAGTTTCATGATTTAACAAAGTGTAATGACAGTACTGTATTTGTGTTCGTATTTTTTATTACACTGTTTTTTTTACTAGTTGCTTTTTTAATCCTTCAGTTGATTAGTTTTCTTTTCAAGTACAATTCTGTCTCAGAAAATTTTTTTCCTGCGTAAAATCGAAAAGATTCATTGTTAAAATTATGAATCCATGAAATTTTGTTATGTTTTATTTATATTTTACTGTAAAAGTCCCATCCCTTTTGAAATATGATTCAAATTAGAAACAGAACTATAATCTTGTCATTCATCGCCAGAACTTTAGAAGAGATACGATGCATAGCTGCTGCTGTTTTGTAAATAATAACAAACAATACATGTATGATGATAGACAATAAATAACACGCAATTTCTTGCCAATCTTTTGGGTACTGAAGATCTTGGAGTAAAATGTTTGTATAACAACGCGAAATCGCGATGAAATGGCTTTAGCTATGTGTAAGATATCAAAAGTAAACTTGTATTTGAGTTAGATTAATACAAAATAGTTTTTAGTTTACAATTAAAAATTAATTTGTGCACACATTTACTCTTGGAGTTCCAAAAAAAATGCAAATATGAGATACGAATGTACTAGGGATAATCTATTAAGGAGCACGATGACTCACTATATAATCGTAAGAAGCCCTCTTTCTCCGCCAGAGTATTTTTCGCAAGGCATTTGTAGGATCCAAAATCGCTTTCCACCAAATTACGGATTTTTACTTTCATGTCTACCTTGTAACCGTGCTGGTATTCTACAATTTCATATTTTGTATTGTTGACCAGCATGAATCCGTCGCTGTGGATCCAAGACGTAAGTGGGGAAGGTGAAGCCTCCAGTTTGCATTCGAGAGTGGCGTCAGAACCCACAGCTGCACCAACCAGTTGATTAGGGACTCGTATCTTAGGTCGGACTGTAAAACAACAAAAATTAATGAAAAATTATACAATTCCTATTACACTAAACATCGTAAGACATACATTATATATCTCCTTATACAGACAGAACATTATATGCTTCATGGAAAAATAATGAGTGAGTGTATAGTAAAATAACCAAATTTAACACAATAACAGTAACTTTCACAAGGCATTAAATTTCTTAAGAAATTTCAAATCTTTGTCAAGAAATTTAATTCCATCCGATTCCCATACAACGAAACCGTATTAGAGGAATTGGCAGTGATTGTAAATTATTAGAAGGCTTTACCTAAATCTCGAATTATTTTAGAGCAGAACAATAATGGAGTGTTAATAATTAATTTTCTACATATTTTGAAAAGTGTTACAACGAAACCGTATTATAGGCATCAGTATTACTTGTAAATTTTCTATAAATAAATTCTTACAATAATTCATTTTTTTAGTTGAAATATGCAGAGTGGTTCCCTAAAGTGTTCGTAAACTTTGTAATAACTTCGTAACTTCGTAACTTCAGAATTTAATTTAATTATAATATCCAAATTTTTTTTGCATCTTGTTCGTGTGATTTTTTTTTTTTTTATTGTCAGAATTATTTTGTTTTTATAAAAATAAAAATTCAAGTATGTAGAGAATGAACAGGACACAAAAACGCCGAATATTCCAAAATATTTTCAAATAAATTCTTTAAAAAAATTATGGTCTGAAGCTATTTTCATTCTAGCAGTTTAAAGAGATTTTAAAAATCATGAGCCTTTAACCTTTGCTTGCTTACTTCATTATATTGTATGTATTTAAAATTGACTTGTAGTTTAAGGAAACAACGCACAACATTCCAAAATTGATTTTTTTTTTCATCGTAGTAGAGGTAAATTAACTCAAAATATAAATAAATTATAAAATTTATCTTATTCAACGGGGCATTATGGAATAAAACGTTATAAAGAAGAAAATAAAATAGAAATAAAAAAGATATGAAATAATTGACCGACAAAGATCTCAAAGTGATCATAAATGTATAGTTAGGAAATTAGTGAAAATCCACTACTGAGTTTTTTTATTTAAATATGAATATATTAATATCCATATATTATTGAAAAAAGCTGCATTATCACTGAATTTTTTCTTTATTATCACCTTGAACTGTTCTACAAGTACTCATGTGTACAAGATTACATGGGCACTTTGTCAGATGAAAATTTGTTGTAAGTGGAAAAATTGAAAGCTTAAGCTTTTTTTCCAAAAATAAATAAAAAATAAACTTAAAGCATATTGTAATTATGTCTTATTTGCAGATGAAAGCAAATATAAACTTTGGGTTCCACCAGACTTTAAGAAGAAGGAAGAATGATTAACTTAATCCCAAGAACTTAATTGGAACAATAAAACATGGCTGTGGATCATCCTTGCGTGGAGTACATGTCAACATAAGGATTAAGTCATGTGGTATATATTGATGGCAATAATGTATAACGTTCTTTATTTAAATATTAAAAAAAACATTTTAAAATTATCAACAAAAAAATTTGGGTATTGGAAAGATGGATACGATCCTAAACGCATGGGCGGCCTGATGGCCAATCGGCTAGCACTCTGGGCTTTGGTACCACAGGCTTCAGGTTCAAATCTCGGCGGTGTCATGGATGTTTATTAGTGGCTGTTAAACTGTTATGTCCCGGTTAGTGTTAAGCTGTAGGTCCCGGTCTAATTAGCCTGAAGTGGGCACAAAATGACCGTAAAGCGATAAATGAAATCTAAGCGCATGGCTCTTACTTTGTCTCTGGTATCTATAATTCGCACGATTAAAACACAATCGAATATATTTGAAAGTAACTATTGGACGGAGTAAAAATATAAGATATTAAAACGAAATTAAAATTAAAAATGCTAATGGTAGAAGAATGGAGGAATATGGAGGCAGATATAAAAAAACAAAATAGGTGTGAATTCTATACTCAGATAAATTAAAAACTTTTGGGCATTCTGCAAGTTTTTCTACTAAATACTAAATGACAAAAATATTGAAATATTTACTAATATAAAAATATTTCTGCTAAGCGTACAAAGACTTTAGTAGAGTTGATTGTGGATTTTTCAAAAACATTATTCGCTATGTTCTTAAAATATTTAATGTAGTTTTGTAAAGAAAAAATATTAATTTTAAGCATGGATAAAGCAATATTTCACTAAAATTCCAAAGTGTACGAAAACTTTTCGTGTATATTTAATACTATTTTCATGAATGCAATGTCCCAGATTTTTCATATTTATCATATTTCCTAACTTATAATTATGCTTCTATTTAATTTTTACAAAAAAATGTTATACTTTATTTACTCATATATACATGCTCTTGAATAAAAAAAAACGAACAAAGCTTTCAATGAAAAAATTAGTTTAGTTTATAAGCGACATTATACAAATTACCCATAATATCGTTTTCCCCTGAAAACTTAAAATAATAACTATTATTATCTAATAAAACAACTATTTTACTACAATGCTTCGTGATATTCGAAAAACACCTTTATGAATGAAACAATAAAGATATGCTAAGGTTATCCTTTTATATAATTCTCATAAAATTATTAGATGCTATTTATAGAAAATAACCTTAATATAATCTAATTTCATAATCAAATAGTTATATCTGTAACCGATTTCGTAACGTAATATTCTCTAGCACGCTACAATTTCCCCGCAACATACGTCATTCTACATTACAATAGCTAGGAAATAATAGTTAATTAATACACCGTACTGCAAACAATTAATCAGTAAAAATTAAAGATGATTGCAATGTTTCAGATACCCTACTACACTCATGTCCATAAATTAAGGATAATGAAGTTCAGGCAAAGAAAGAGACAGAAGCAAAACAAATTTGACTTATTTGTAAAGTCTGGATTAAAAACCAGGCCTTTCTGAACCTTAATACTCCTGTTTTGGAAAATTAAAAAAAAAAAAAAAAAATTTAAATTTAAAAAAAAAAAAAGAAATGAAGAAAAATAATAAAATTGACTTAAAAGGTATTTTCTGGCTTTGCTGGATAACTCTTATGTTGAGAAGTCAGGAGCTGCTTAAAAGTCAGCATTGCTTAACTTTTAAAAATTAAAAAAAAAAAAATTTCAAAAAATTAAAAAAAAAAAAAAAGGTCGTAGGGTGGAATGCAAAATATAACTGAAGTGGCTCATAGAGCTGTGACTAATGATGCAGAAACGAGTCCTTTCTGGCTTAAAGATCTCTTGTAATGGGCATTTTAAAAAATTTAAAAAAATTCAAAAGTCTAAAAAATAGCTAAGCTGAAAAAAAATACAAATTTGGAAAGAGCTCTAGTAGCCGAGTAAAGTGCCCATTAGATGGTTCTTTTTGCATAAATAGAACCGAAGTTATTGAGGAAAAAAAAAAGCAATTAAAATTTAAAAAAAAAAGAGGAAATTAGAAAATCAAAACACCATTAGATGTGCAATTACGAAGTAGAGGGGGTTTCTAAGGGGGAAAAAAAACAAGGAAAAATGGCTAGGAATGATAGTTTTCGAGATATAGGCTAATTAAGAAAATCAATTAACTTAATTAGTCCTATAACTCTCATGCTAATAACAATTAAGAAATTCTAAAACTATGGAATTGTCAGAAATGCTAAAATACATCTTGTGTGCAAGTTTCGGGCTGCTATTATAAAAATTGAGCTTGCTATGAAGGAATGAAGAGGAATGGAAATTGGTAAGAATGCCCATTGTATGCAAATTAGCTAATCCTAGACCCAGATTGTGTGCTTAGAATCTAGTTGACTGAGGGACGAAAGTGTTGAGAACCTTTGTATGCTGATGTTGCTGTAGGAATCAGTGCTTCTTAGATAAACTAGTCGGAAGTGCATAGACTTCGGCTGATTCTTCTAGAATATTCTGGAACATTCAACGGAAGTCGAAGCCAAAACAACAACTTAGGCAAATATGGCGGACAAGAAATGGAGTCAAGAATGGAATTAAAAAATGTACAAAATGGCAATGCTAACTGAAATCTAAAATCGTGAAAAATAACACTAGAAAATTGGGAAAGGCGTCCAATTAAAGGGGAAAAAAAAAAAAACGTTAAGCAATACATAAATGAATAATGTGGGATTATTACAACAAGAGATATAGATTTATTAAAAAGAAATGCTCCAAATACATTCTTAGAGAGTTTGACAAAGCTCCGCTTTCCGTATGCTAGAGGGGCGAAAAAGTCCGAGGGTTGCCGAAGCAATCTTTTTTTTTAAAAATTCGCGAAAAATCAGAGAATGCTGTTATAGTAAAAAGCAAGTCGCGGTTCGATATAGAATCGGTTGTACTAATATTAGATAGCTTTTCTAAGTAGAATTTTAAATAGGGAGGGCTATAGAAGTGATGAAACTCAAAACATTGAATCAGCGTTACTCAAATTCTCTTTTTCAGCTGCAAAACGCTAAGTTTAAATAATTATAAAAAAAATAATTAATGTCACACATAAATGCAAATACTCTTAAAATGATTGTAATACAATTGTCTTTGTTGCTGTGAAAGCGATTTTGCGCAGAATTCAATATTTTAAGAGATATTAAAGCACAATTGTAAAGGTAGAAAGGTGAACTTTGTCAACATCGTTATAATAACAAATACTAAAATTATAATAAAAATTTTTCTAAGCATCACATTACAATACACAATACATGAAATTAAAGATAAATGTACATAAATTCATAAATGAACCACAGGGAGACTCACCAGGGTAGTTTTCGGCTTTTTTTAGCCACTCATCATTAAATTTGTGTTATCCTTGGAAAAATAATGAATTTTGATGCGAAATTTCTGATTTTTGTAAGAAAAAACACTAAAACACACTTTGTAGTAAGCTATGCAAGCTTATAATACACTATCCAGCGGGTTAACACGCTTTAAATGATAAAAAACACTATAAAAACACTTTTGGAAGCACAAAACTTCCTCTTCTCTCGTCACGTCTCGTTACGTTCATCAATCTCATCAATCTCCATCAATCTGATCTTGGGGAATATTACACCACTCATCAAGCAATGCCCTCCGAAGTTCCGGTTGGCAGGTGGGTGGGGGTTGACGGGCTGCAATTCGTCGGCCAAGCATATCCCACACATGCTCTATTGGATTCAAGTCCGGTGAGTATGCTGGCCAATCCATACGGGTGATATCCTCCAATTGAAGCCATTCGTCTACAATGTTTGCACGGTGAGGAAGGGCGTTGTCATCCATAAACAGAAATTCAGTACCCATGGCGCCCCGAAACAAACGTACATGATGTTCCAGAATGACATCCCGGTTGATGTGGCCTGTCATCGTTACACTCTGAACATGCAGGTCAGTTCTGGAACCAAGAATAATTCCTCCCCAAACGAGCCATCCTGCACCACCGTAACGGTGTCGTTCAATGGTGTTCTCTTGGTGGTAACGGGTACCTGGCGCTCTCCATATGAAAGTCCGGCGAGAATCAGACTGCAAACGAAACCTGGACTCGTCGAAAAACCTCACACCAGACCACTGTTGCGTTGTCCACAATGCATGCTCTCTACTCCAGGTTAATCCAGTTGCGGTAAGTGGAACACATCTGACAGGCCTACGAGCGTATAGACCAATGTGCCCAAAGCTGTCGCACCGGTAGCTGAAGAGAGCTGACGAGACAGGTCTGATGTTGGGCTCCATCTGCTTTTTTGGCAGTAACTGCTAAATACCAGTCCTCATTCGGCGTTGTAACTCGGGGGCAACCTGTGCTGCAACATCTACTCACATTACCATCATCTTGGAATCGTTGCCAAAGCCTGGGATGATACTCTGGGCGATTCCAAGTTCCTCGGATGCTTCCAGCTGGGTACTTCCACATTCCAGTCGTCCGATAATTCTGCCACGTAAAAAATCATCCAAATGCTTCCTTTGTGCCATAACTATGCGGTTATTACACTGAAAGGCTTTTAAAGTGCTTGTGAACAATTGTACATCTTTGCCACCATTCCTTTTATACCCCTCTCTGACACTATCGTCATTGTGACGTACTATCCGCGCCATCTGGTGGTTTCCTGTAATTTGCATATTCTTCTTCAAGATGTGTGTGGTAATTCTACACGTGAAATTTTTATTTTAGAGTTCAATTTCTGTGTGATTCTGAATTATCCTTAATTTACGGACATGAGTGTATTATGCATGGTGATTTCTGATACTGGAATAATCTGTTTCTCTTGGTCTGGAGGTGTTTTCAGAGTCACTAATTAATTGAAGTATTAAGTAACAGTTGGAGTTGTGGAATAATTATGAACAAATGCAATAATATATTCTTTTTCGTTTCATGCAGGGGTGCTCAGACATTTTACATTTGAGTCTTCAATAACTACAAAAAAACCCCATATTCTTTGTTAGTGAGTTAATGAAGTACTTTAGGTAGGATAGCGGTATAGCTTTGGTAGGATAGTCGGTAGCGTGGCAAACTGGTCTGAGGCGCTGGTTTTAGGCACCAGTCCCTGCGGAGGCATAGGTTCGATTTCCACCGATGACATGCAGAATTGACATTACTTTATTGGAGACTGATGGCCGAGTGACTACCGCTCTACCACTCGGTACCACAGATTTCGGGTTCGAGTCCTGGATGTGCCAGGTATTTTGTAGTGGTTCTCAATCTACTTTAAACCGTAGGTCCCTGTCTAATAAGAGCTTTGGGCGTAGGACTGACAAAAAGAAAAAAAATCATCTTTTGTTTCGAAATCTTCAATAAGCAGACAGCTTTGGTCTACCAGGTGGCTGCTGCTTGCACCACTGATTATGATGATGATGTGGTAGGATAGTTGTAAAATCTTCACGTAATATCTTATATATAGTCTTTCATTTTACTTATCTAACATTATTAGTTTTAGTTTCTTAATTTATGTGTTATAAGCCATTATTATTATTATTTTTGCTTGCAAATCACGAAGAAATTAATTGTTTTTATATGTTATGTATTCTTTTAGATTAGTTTTTTTCAGATCGGAAATTTAACATGTTTAGAACAGTAAAAATTAGAGAAAATTATAGCTTTCTTTTGGGATTTAAGTTGAAGAAAACATATTTGTTGAAGTGGTTGTTGTTCTTGTCGCGCATTTTTATATATGTGAAAAACAATAAACATTTTTTTTTTATGATTTGAAACACTGAATTTATCTTACTATCAAAATTCTCAAGTCACCGGTGAAAGGTTGTATGATTTTGAAAACCACGTCCAAGTCCACAATAAATTAAGCGATTATTATACTTAAAAGTACATAGCTATATCCTTATTTAGCAAAATTATTTTTGAACCAAGAAGGTAATAATTGTGGAAGTAATGTCTATCTATATAGCAAAGTTGCTTTGCCTATCATCTAAAACTAAATCCTACAGTGAATGTTGGAAGTCAGCGATTCTATCAGTGACGTTCTACGTATTTACAGTTGCTTTACACTTATTTTAAATTTTTCTTCTCTGTCCTTGTTTTAAAGAAATTAGCGATTCTCGAAACCTATTACAACGAAAAAAACTTTCAATACGTGTAGAAAATCTCTGATATTGAGTAAAATGCTTATTTCTAGATAACTTGATTAGAAGCTCTGAAACATAAAGTCAACGTTATTTGCCATCATAAGTCACTAATTAAATGTCACAGCTGATGTATTAAATTTAATTTACCATCAAGTGCGGTGGTCTCCCAAAATCAGCACCTATGTATGAAATTTGAAGCAATCTAATTATACAGCAAGTATGTGAAAGGACGTAGACAAGACTGAAATATTAAAAGCTGCAGTCATTGAATGTCAAGATTTGCTTTTTTTTACTCCTGCATTCTGTGTCGTGCCAACATGAAGGCATCCTTTCATACCATATGGTGTCAGTGATGAAATTTTTATTGGAAGATATAGGATGAAATAAAATCGACTGTAAAAGTAATATGGAAGGGATCCTGACCTACTCAGCTGGAATTTTCATTGCATAGTGATAAACAAGTATGCAGCTTGAAATTACGAGCCAATATTAGCAGCTTATACCGGATTATCCATGCACACATATGAGATTATTCATAAACACTTTAACGGTCAACATAAATTCCATCAAGAGTAAAGTTATGTATAGCTGTCAACGATGGATATTTTGAATATATGTTACAATAAGTACAGACATACAATAATTTAAGTACATTAATTTTGCTTTTGCGCATAGTGCTTGCCCTGTTGTGTTATAAAAACTTCTACAGGTTTTATCTTATATTAATGGTCTGCATCTTTGTTAAGAAATCACACTTCTTGTCATATTTCGTGACGTAATTATGACGGTGATTGGATACACTGAGATTTGCATTTCAGGCTTCTAAACTGAGTTGTTTGTGCATATATTGAGGATAGTTTTATTCTAAAAATTTAATGATTTCCTAAAATCACAGTCTGGTATTTTATCAACATGGAATGCTTGTAAACAAATATACGATACTTGATACGATACTTGCCTTTTATATACGATACTTGATTGATAGAAAAAATAATGTAAGGGTTATAAAAAGGGAGAGTGTTGATACTGCAAGCAGATATGTAATAAAATTTCTGGTTTGCAAAAATATTTGGAAAACTACAAAGTTCCAGAAATGGCAAATAATAGGGCCATCCCTTTAGGGGACGGAAGTGACGTATGCGAGGGGCCGTCTTTGTAGAGGTGTTTTTTGGGAAGAATTTTTTCCTGAGACTTTTACCTGGTGGTAACATCGGAGTTACTTATGTTGGTAGACGAGGGGCGGTCTTCGTAGAGGAGAGACTTTTTTTTTAAACTCCCGAAAACTTAAACTTTTTGAAACTTTTGAAATTGAAATTTTTTTTTCAGTGACAGAATTGGAATATTGTACTATAAGACAAGGTTTCGACATATTTTTTTAATAGGGTTATTTTACAAAATTTATTTTTTAAAGGAAATTATTTATATATCATTATTTTTTAACAAAATGTATTTTCTTTTTAAATTTATTTTTATTTAATAAAAAAAAAATTGTTTTACTGTATATGTTTTGCTAAAGGATCTTATTCATTTTTTAAATTCATTTTTGAAAACATTAATTTAAACTTTTTTTATTTGATTTTTTCTTATTTTTATAAAATGTTTGTTAAAAAATTTTATTTATTTATTGTTATACAAGTTTATTTTATTTTACAAATAGTTTTTGACTCTATTTTTTTTCTTTTTTAATTTTACAAAATTTATTTTAGTAAAGGAATTTATTTAATTTTTAATTTATTATTTTTAATGAATAATTTATAATGAATTTACATTAATTCAATTTATTAACCCCGAGTAACTATATGTTATTTCATATTTTATATATGTCACCAACCATATTCACTTATATTTTATTTATTTTCTGTCATAAACAAATCTTGTATTTAGACTCCATACTGCCTTTGTTTTAATACAAATATTTACAAAGGTCTCACCCATTATGCATATAATTTTGATTTTGTGCTCTTATATCGCCGCCTCCTCAAAAAATAAATTATTAAAGTTTTTATTAAACAAGATTTCCTAATGATACAAATTAATTAATTTATTTCTTCTTCTTTCATATTTGGTTCTATTTGTTAAATCAAAGTTTAAACCCTATAACTTATTTATTCATTTCCAGATATTTTTTAGCATGGAATCACTTAAAATTGATCATTATTTAGACTAGGAATTAGTAAAATAAATGAGTTAAAATGGTGTTAATAATATTTTTATTAATTATATAATAAATTAACATTATTTCATTTTTTTTGGCACTCATTTTTTAAAATAATGTATACATCTCACAAATCATTTTCGCTTACGTTTTTATTTCTTTTCAATCCTGCAAAAGTCTTGTACTTACACAGCCTCCGTAGACATTATATTTTAATTGTAATAATGATCGAATAATGTTTACAAAAATCTTATGAATTTCCAAATAGCACATGTTGTTAAATATCATGCTTTGTAACGCTCGGTTATCAATGTAAAATCTCTATGTATACGATTGATAAAGTATAGAATTGCAATATTTATCAGTTTCAATAAATATTATCTAGTGGAAAATATATTTTGATAAGTGTTTCTAATTTCGCAAAAAAAATCTGCTCCGTTTTAACAAAAGTTTTCCTTTCTACTGGTCAAAACCATATATATTGTTTTATTTATTTAATTTTTTTTCCCCAATTTAAAAAATTAAAAAATCTCTGGGAATATTTTTTTATAATTTTCAACATTTCCTTTAATTTCCTTTAATGAAGACAATACAATTTATTTACATAACTTATATAAAATTTTCTCATTCGAAAACTTTCTTTTTTTCACATGTATACATAAGCCAAGTATTTTTATTTCGTTATAAATTTATGTACGTAAGTCATTGGGTCATATTTACCGTAGATTCATCTCATAAATTCATATATATTTAAAAAAAATAAGACTATAAATGTTTGATAAATAAACATTTTTATAGTAATGATTTTGTCCTCACAAAAATTTTATTACTTTCAATAAAGATGGGTATTCCTACAAAAACTTGTAGGCAGGCTAAAAAGCTAAAAGTGATCAACAAAGAAGAAATTAAGACGTACAGCATTATTTACAAAAGATGTGCTATTAAAAACAATAATACTGCATTACCGCATGGTTATTAAAAACATTTAGACAATTGTCTTCGATGCCTTAAAACTGCACCGACGTTACTCCCTCAGCACTAGCAAAGGAAGTGTGTTTTGCTTGAGGATAAGCTACGGATGCGGAGTAACAAGACCTCCTCAACACTCTACGATCATATTAGACCGAGACCTACGGTTTAAAGTGGATTTTGAACCACTACATACATCCATGGCACCGATGGGACTCGAACCCGAAACATGAGGTACCAAGCACCAGAGCCCTAGTCACTCTGACATTCAGTCCCTTACAAAGATATTTTAATATGTATTATAGTTCTCCTATACAGCTAAAGAGATCTAATTCATTTATAACTTAATTGTAATAATAAATAAATAAATAAATATTTTAGAAATTGTAAAAGATTTTGTTATATTTATAAATATTTTTTTCTTTGTTTTTTACAAATGTAAATTTTGGTTTCCTGATAAATGAACACACACACATAAAAAATAATTTAAATATTCTTTTATTTCTGTCAAAGTGAAATCCTAGATTTCGTTTTGCATATGTTCGTTTAGAATTTTTTTTTCACTATTGAATCATTCTGAAAAAGTTTTTTATTCATGATGTAACTTGCAGGTACATTCATGTCTTCCAAAGCTAAATGAAACTCTTCCGAGCCTGCTGGCAATTGCTTTCGATTAAGAAATAAATCTACGACTAATTTTACAACATTAATTCGAGATTAACGTTTTAATTTATAAAATTTCTCCATCGGGTGTCCATGATAATTTGGAAGGCTTCTGTTTAAAAAAAGTCCAAAATTTCCTTGCTGTATTCAATTATTGAACAAGGAGCAGCTTTTAAAATTCTGGTTTTGATAGACTCTTCTTTTTCTGAATCAGATTTCATGTCTTTTTTTTTCCTAACCTTCTTCTTCTTCGTCTTTAATTCGCTCTTCTTGGAGATGATGTATTTTAACAATTTTTCATAAAATTTGTTAATACTGATTCACTTTTATACTCTCGAAATAATTCTTGCATTTTATTATCTGAGACCGTTAATTGGTCAACTAACTCACCGCGATCTTTTGGTACCAAACTCAATTTTTCTACTGTATTCCATGGATCTAGGAAATAAATACTGAAATCGCAGCTGATAATAACAAGGATAAAATCCTTCTCCCCGTTGAACTAATATATTTTTCTTTTTATAAAGTGGTAGTTTTTTTTATCAGAAAGTTTTCTTCTTTTTTTTTTTTAAAAAAACGGACAAATTGATTCTTCCGTTTGATACGTTTCCTTCGTTATTTTCAGAGCACATTCGTACACAAATTTAATAACAGTACTTGAAAGTTTTTTTTTTAAATATACTTTTTTAATTTACTTTTTGAAATGAGTTTTAGATGTTTTAATCAGTTATGTGAGCAGACAGACATTCTAAATTCGAATAAAGAATCATCTTAAAAATGTGAACTTAGATAGTTTCTAGAAACTTGGTGAATACTTTAGCTTTATAGACAGCACAATAGTGAAAATTCCTTTCATGTTGAAAAAAATATAATACATTTGATGATGGCAAATGCTTTACTTTGGGGCATTCAAAATCATCCAAATACAAAATATCTTTACACGTTACAAAATCTAAAAATTTATTTTTCTCGAACCTTTTTACATAATTAAAGGGAAAAATTTCCACCATAATCCTCAAAGCACTACGTAAGTTTTCGTAAGCAACATCATGATGTCTTATTTAATGCAGGTGATTAGTAACTCATAAATAATTTTTTTTCACTGTTCTAAAAGGTTAGAAGAATGACGGGATTTAAAAAACATCTCCGTCAACAAATGTCGTCCTGCACAACATACACTGCCATCTCTGATAATAAAACACTCTGCAGAAATTTGAAATCCTTCAAAATCCAAGACTGCAGCTGCCATGATTTCTAAAGCCGAAAAAATTAACGAGGCTTATACACATAGTATTTATCCCTTGGAATAATTCCACTACGCAGTCACAGTGAATCCTCTGTAACAGGTTTTATCTTGTTTAAAAGATAACTAAATGTTTTGAAGTGGCGTCCATTTTTTCTCGAAAAAATTTGATTTAAGATCGATCTCTAGGGGTTTTAAACAAAAACATATAACGTGCATATGTTCCGCATTTCTGTTTCTTTAGGAGAAATATTTTAAACAATAAAAATAATACTCAAATTTTGTAACACTCTCTGATATGAGGTCATCAATCACAATCGGCAATCTTTCGTGAAATTCTACATTTTCTCATTTATCTGTAAAGTTTTTAATAAACTCCATAACACTAAATTATATCACTGATGTCAAAATATGCATTAATGTTTGAGTTACCCGTGGCTTTGGGGAAAAGGGCATATGACTTTTAAATCTATTATATTTTTAACAAACTGTATCTTTCAAAACCTGTAGCTTCAGTTATTAAATGGATGGGTGAATGATGTGATATGATGGGTGGCGTGACTTTTCCATTACTGAATGAAATTATTTGAGTGCGAAAGAGAATTTACTGGTGTAGAGAAATTCTAAAACTAATTTTCAATTTAAATTTCCCGGGCATGGGGAATGTCAATTATTTTTAGATTGCTGGCACTGCCCTTGACATATGTGGGAACTTTCACGTCAGAATATTCATTAGTGTATGAGTTAATAATGAATACACGGAATGTTCTTTGTGAGACGCTAAAACTGATTCCGGCGATTTTTGAAATGTCTGAATTAATTGAGCAAAGAACTTGAAAAAAAAATTTGTTTGCGGAAACGTATAGAATGTTGCAGAAGGCATTCGGTGAGCATTTCTATATCGGAAAGAAATGTTTATAAGTGGTATAAACAGCTCAAAGAAGGCAAAGAACGCGTTGAAGACAAAGAGCGCTCTCGTCGACAATCAACCTCAACTGGCGAAGCTCGCGTAGAAAAAATTAAAGATCGCATAAATGGTGCTCTAATTGCAAACCATCGGTTTACAATTAGAGACCTTGGTGATGATGTTGAAATTTCAAATCAATTTCAATTTTGAATGATGTTGGATCGATCAATACCATTTTAAAACATGTTTTGGGCCTCAAACGCCTCAATCTCGATTTGTACTGAAGATACTAAATTTTTTGGAAAATCATCGTCGCATTGAATTGCGTGAAAAAATGCTTTCTGACTATTAGGACAAGTTGAAATGCATCATAACTGGAGATGAGACTTGGTGTTATGCCTATAACTTGGAAACTACCGTTTAATTGAGCGAATATCGTGACAAAGGGAAAGCCAGACCGAAAAGAGCACGCCAAAGTCGCTCAAAATTCAAGGTCATGTTGACTGTTTACTTCGATTACCGTACTGTGGTGCATTATAAATTCCTTCCTCCGGGCAAAACTGTCAACCAGAAATATTATTTCAGTGTTGTGCGTCGTTTGCATGAAGCTATTCGCAAACAGAGGCCACATTTATGGAAATATATTTCTTGGTTTTTGCATCACGATAATGGGTCATCTCACACTGCATTGATTCTTCGTGACTTTTTCGCCAAAAATGAAACACATATCGACCCACAACCACGTATTCACCTGATTTAGCACCGTGCGACTTCTGACTATTGCCTAAACTTAAAAGACCACTCCGGGGACACCGTGTTGAGTCGATTGAAGAGATTCAACGTAAATCGGCGCGCGCTTTGAAGGCTATCCCAGCCAATGACTTTTTAGCATGCATTGAGGATTGGGAAAAACGTTGGCATAAGTGCATTGTGTCCGGAGGGGATTACTTTGAAATAAATTTGAAAGAATAAATAAAGTGTTTTTTTTTTTTTTTAATAATAATTGGTCGTACTTTTTGGGCACAGTAGTATACCTACAAAAAAGCAAAAAACAAATTAATGCTTATTTGAAGGAATTTTTTTAAAAAATTATTTTTGTAACATTTTGTTTTAAATAAACTGATACAATCGAAGTCGATAGTAAAACACTCTGCAAAAACCTGAAATCCTTTAAAATTTAAGACAGCAACTCCCATAACTTCAAAGGTACTGGCATAAGGCAACTGCCATAACTTCAACCAAGACTGATACACATAGTATTTATCTCCTGGAAAAATCATTATCGATTTCGATCGTATCAATTTATACTATATGAATTTGAATGCATTAATATTAGAAATTTGAATGCGTTACTATTAGAAATTTGAATGTATACTTTTAGAAAATTTACGACGCATGAGATTGTTCACAGTAGAATACATATAATTTCCTTGACATCTTTTTTAAAATAAATTAAATGCAATACATTCGACATACATTAGAAGTAATATTTTGTAGAGGAGTCGAATTTCAACGTGCAGAAAGGTAACGTAAAGTGATATGACGAAATCGTTTATAATAACAATCAGATGGATTTTCGAAGAATCTAATCGAAATCTAAGAATTCGATACAATCATTTTCGCAGTAAAATGCTAAACAGTGGGATTCATCTGAATTTGTGACGATTACATATTTTTTTTCTTTTATGAAAGGTATTTTGTCAGATGCATACACAGCTTTAAAAAATGGTGAAATTGTGTCTCGGGAGGAAATGAAATGCATCTGATTTCTATTCAAATCAATTTCTAAAATCGCCTAAAATGTTTCTTGTCTTGTATATTCCTATAACGTTATCAAATTCGGCGAAAATAATCGCACGTATAGTTTGAGACAAAGATTGGAAAAATTTTATTTCTAATCTCAGATTGCTTTGTTTAATCAAGTTCCAATTACAAAGATTAGGAGAAAAGTTGAAAGCAAATTGTGTATTTCCTTTTATATAACCTTCCCTAGAAATGAAAAGTCCTTGATCGAGTCTTTTTTTTTCTTTTCCTGGGAAAAGACTATGGTAACCTTTAATGTAATTATATTGAACGAAATTTAATACCAATGGCGTATGAGGTTTTGGTTGTCTATCTGCATAAATTCCTATAAAATTCATGCGATAATGTTTGAAATCGAAGGGATATTTTTAAATGTACCATGAACGACATCATTGTCAACACTTCAATAATTATTTTTGGTATTCATCCAACAAAACTATTATCTAAAGACATTCTTCCTTGTAGTGCAGAATATACTTTACAAATAATTCATTTTAAGAGCATATTTTGCTGTGTCGTTTTCTAAATCTTTTGCATGCCCTAAAATAACATTCCAAACGAAAGCATACTTTTCTGACAAGTGCGTTTATTTTTTCTAGAATTATTTTGTTCGGCATCTCCTTATAAGCAAAATTCGGGGCGACTTTGAATGAGTTTATTTTCACGTCTATTAAATTCAATCACAATGTCTCCTGATGAAATAAATCGCAGTTTGAGTCATCTATCATATCCACAGTTGCACTTTATTCAAAAAATTTATAACGCATATTAAGTCCATCGTTGTTGTCTTCATAAAACTTTTCCGAAATCAATTGGGAAATTTTACAGTTGGAACCAGTATTCAACAGTGTCTCAAAATACGATCTGCATGAATAGGTTTTGCTTGAATTCAAATCAAGAAGGAATTGTAATGAAATATCCGTTTGAGAAAAGAGAGAGTGCATAAAAAATTAATAGGATGAATTAAATCATCTTTTTCCAAGCAACAACCTCCGATTTGACACAACCTATTACTTTTACTTTCTTGTAAAGATGTGTTTGGCTCAAATCAACGTATTCCTCTCCCCTCCCAGAAATAGGAAAATCGACATCAAAAACGTTTGACAAAGGGGACATTCAACACGGTGACCGTCTTCTATAGACTTTTGAATTGCAGGTAAATGAAAAAAAAATCAATTTAGACTTTACACATTCTGGAGATCCTTTTAAAATGAATGCCGTATTTTTTGCTAATAAAAAATATCGTGTTCTGAAACATTTCGTGTCTTAGAAGAAGTGACTCGTTTCCTGTTTTTTCTCTTCCTTGTACACTGGTGTGCAAAACTTAAGCAACAATGTAAAAATTTAGCAGATAGCCATGAAATTGCAGAAAATGAGATCTGGAGATCAATACAATGAACACGTAAGTCAGTAGAAACGTCAGGCGTATGCAAATATCAGGAACGAAACGTCGGAAGGCGACGTGAACGTACGCAGAACGCGTGATGTCGGCGCGCGCAGCTCAACAGTAGAATAAAAGAAGGACGGAGACGCAATTCAACCTATTCACTCCAAGTGCCAGTCAGACAGTTCGTGAAATATGGCTAGAAGAAATCACCTGGACGATAATCAGAAGAAATCACCTGGAAAGGCGTACTGTCACCAGTGTAGATGCAGAGTTCGGAATCAACAAAAGTGGCGTTTCGCGCTCTTGGAAAGCGTTCCAAACCATAGGTAAAGCTGTTAGAAAGGTTGGTTGTGGCCGCCCGAGGAAGACAAATGTAGGGGATGACCGATATATCATCCCTTCAGGTCAAAAGAGGCCGACAGCAGTCAGCAAGCGCCATTGCTCAGCAACTGTGTACAGCAACGGAGCGACAAGTGTCGCGGTTTACTGTGCCAGACGCCTTCACAAAGTGGGCCTATTCGCCCGCCGTCCTGAACGCTGCTTCCCGTTGAAAGTTGTCCACCGACGCCACCGTTTACAGTGGTG
The DNA here is from genome assembly GCA_021605075.1 of Caerostris darwini. Lineage (NCBI taxonomy): Eukaryota > Metazoa > Arthropoda > Arachnida > Araneae > Araneidae > Caerostris > Caerostris darwini. Next base: position 155,757 of record BPLQ01011720.1, on the reverse strand, counting down.
CAGAGAGCACAAACACTGGTCAATTGATCAATGGAGTCGTGTCCTCTTTACGGATGAGAGTCGTTTCTGTACCAGAAGCGATTCTCGACACGTTTTGATTTGGACAGAGGTCGGGACCCGGTTTTATCCCAGTAACCTCAAGGAAAGATACCGTTATGGTGATTCTGGAATTCTTGTCTGGGGAGGCACTTTGCTGAACGGGTGAACTGAGCTCCACGTTTTCGTCAGAGGATCTATAACCGGGGATCGCTATTGTGAGGAGGTACTCCTTCCCATGTTCATTTTTATGGATGACAATGCACAGCCACATCGGACACTTGCTGTTGAGGAGCTACTGGAAAGTGAAGATATCACTTAAATGGATTGCCCAGCGTATTTCCCAGATTTAGATCCCATCCAACAGGTGTGGGATGCTATGGGGAGACGCATTGCAGCACGCTTACATCCTCCGGAGAACAGGCAACAACTCAAACAGATGCAGATTGAGGAATGGGCACTCCTATCGCAAGAAAGGTTGCACCAGCTGGTTCTGAGTTTGCGGAGACGGTACTAAGCAACCATTGCAGTCAGGGGAGGCATATCCCATATTAAGGAACATCTGCTTGCTGTTCTTCCTTTTGGATAGACAATCATAAATCACGATACTATGCGTTCAATAAAGCTTGTTTTTGTTTGATTCCATACCGTATGCATTGTATTCCGTTTTCAGCGCCGATGCTCTAGTCATCCTTTATGTACATAATACTCTCCCTCATTTCTGAATGTCATGTCCCTCAGATGATTTCTCGTGGAGTTATGGCAAAAAAGCCACCTGTCGCTTAAGTTTTGTACGCCAGTGTATATGCTCCTCGACCTGTCATAGACTGTACAAGATTGATAACGTTGCATTCCAAACTTTCACTAGCCCCTTTGGTTCTGCTTTCAGCAATAGTTTTTAAGCTTTTTTAAAATAAAATATTGATTATTTGTTGTTCTTTTGCAACGGCATATCCAACTTTTAGCAAAAATAGTAATGCTGCTCGAAAAAAACTTCGAAACAAACCGCATAATCCATACCCCCTATGAAATGAAATGCCTTCTTAATGTGGAATTCTAGAACTAGGTTGATTGTTAAAATGTTCTTGAAATTCTTTACTGCAACACACGTAGGCAACTAATAGGCAACTAATTGGTTAAATATATCAAAAAATATAAATATAACAGTTTGTTTCGGGCGGGGGTACATATTATCTTCAAAAATGTTATTAAACTTACATATTAAAACTTTCAATAATAATAATAATAGTAATTCATCTCGGGTAGAGAATTCCAATAATATCGTGACTAATAAGAAATCTGAGAGGTTTTTTAAAAAAAACTTAAAACAAAGTTTTGATATAATTAAATTCCTAAAGAATTGTTAATAAAAATGTAATATACTAGGACAAAAATATAAATTAATTTAGTGGGATTGAAATTCTAAATTTATTTGACAAATCACAATAAAAATAAAATGTATAAAAATTATTTGCGGAAATAGTTATCTGTATAATAAAAATTTGTAAAACAAACAAACAAACCAAAAAAGAAAAGAAAAGAAATAAATGTTGTAATTCATTGATGAAAAATAATAAATTAAAAAATAAATAAATTCTATTACAAAAATATTTTTGTAAAATAAAAAAAAAATGAATAAAAATTGAAAAATAAAATATATTTGTAAAACATAACAGCAAATAAAATCCTTTAATAAAATAAATTTTGTAAAGTAAAAAACAAGCATATAAAATAATTTTAAAAAGTCAAGTTAATACAAATAAAAAGAATGTTTTCAAAAAAATTAATTAAAAATGAATAAGTTTCTTTAAGAAAATATATAAAATGAAAAAACTTTTATTTATAAAATAAAAGAAATTTTTAAAAAAAAATATATTTTGTGAAAAATAATAATAATGAATAAATAAATTCCTTCGTAAAATAAATTTTGTGAAATAATCCATTTTAAAAAATCAAATTAAAATAATTTCATATCCCTCCGAAAAATCTTGTCTTATAGTACAATATTATCATGCTTGCCACCCGAAAAAACTCCCCTCTACCAAGACGGATCCTCATCTACCAACATGAATCACTCCGATGTTGCCACCTGGAAAAATCTCAGGTCCAAAATTCTTCCAAAAAAAAACATCCTCTACCCCTTTGCATACATCGCTTTCGTTTGCGCGCGCTTTTCTTGTGATGTCACTTCCGTCACCTGGAGTCCCGGCTCTACTATTCGCGTAGTAATCAAATATAAAATCATTAACGTGCTGCTAAATTAATTATTTTTTCCATTTCTAATTTATGTGGATTTTAAATTTTATTGAATTTTTATGTTTTAACAACTAAAACAAATAGTGCGCTTGCATGGTTCAGCTTTTCATTTGAGAAAATAACTCCCAGGTCCCCATTCTCCCCCCGTTTTTCATTTTCAATATAATCTCTTCTCTTTATCAATGATTATCCATTATACAGCTTTTATACTGACTCTTTAACTTTTTCTTTATGTGTGCGTATATCACAGACAAAGAGATCTGGTTCTCTAACCAAGACTGATTACAATGACTCTCGTTTAGTCTAAGCTTTCTACTGCAACGGCAGTGCACATGGTTAGCTCTGTTGGAGGTTCTTCAGACAAGTACATATTATTAATGGAATGCTTCTTTTCATGGAAAATAAAATTTCTACTGTTACACCTTAGCAAATAAGTATAAAATTCTTCCAACATTTCCCCTAATAGAAATGCTTCCTTTCAAACAGAAGTAATAACTAGAAATGGTTAAAATTCTATTTAAAATATATTTCATTCCAGCTGGTATTTTTTCCAAGCGAAGAAATCATGTGTATGTTTTATAAATAAATACGGTTCATACATTACTTCAAACGTAAAAAAAAGTATTTCTATAGTATTTATTCATTTTTAATTTAAATTATATTACCACACATATTAAATAAAACGATTTTTTTTTTATGTAAGACTTTTAAAAATGCAACATTTTTAGTATTTAGTATTAGCAGTACTTACAAATGCGGTATGTTTTTAAAAAAATTTTTTTTTTTAATGTATCCTTGCAAAATTTTTAAAAATTTAAAAATTTTACAATTCGCGAAATTTTTTAAGACTGCGACTTAGGTAATTAATTAAAATTAAATAATTTCTAAAAAAGATTAAAACTATGGCATATATTATTATTTTTCAAATGAGTTTATATTTTAAAAGACAAAAAATAAATAATTGGATAAATTTGTACAGGAAGGATAAAATTAGCAATAACACTGCATCAGACTTGTCAAGAAATAAATTTGATTATTTTTTTCTTGTTATTTGAATATTTGCATATTAATTGTAATGATGTGGAGCAATCAATTTGCTTAATTTGTGTTGAAATTTTGATTACAGGAAGCATTATACCGTCCAAACTAAAATGATAGCTTATTACCACCTTACTATAATGAATCAAAGGATTACTCTGAACAAATCTTCAAATTGTAGAAAAACCACGCTTTGATAAATTTGTTTCTGTAAACGAAAAATATTTACCGACGTCTTATTAAACTATTTTATCTTCAAAAAGTAAGAAGCCCTACAAGATAGGAGAATTTTTCGTGTTGCCTGCGGCAATAAAAATGTCAGAAAAAGTTAATGGGAAAAATATGTAGATCAAATTCGTAAAATTCATTTATGGTATGATCAGAAGAATTTCTAAAATTAGTGATGGCAAATTTTAGCAGGATGTTAGTATGAGTACGAAATAGCTCAAAGTTTTCAATTTAATTAGATGTAGCAACTGATGTTCTAATTTGACACAAATATTAGTTTATGTAAATATACGAATGAAAGAAGTATCCATCTACACTCAAGAGCCAAAACATTATGACCACCTGTCAATAGCGAGTTGGCCCACCTTTGGCGCGCAACACAGCTTCAACCCGCCTTGGCATGGATTAATACCACCACTTAATACCAGTTAAATACCACTTCCACCTGATCACGTGCCTTCCACGTCATCCAGGCGAGTTCATTGCAAAATGTAGGGGTGGTCATAATGTTTTGGCTCTTGACTGTATATATTGTTTTATCATTCTTTGCGAAACAACATAAAAGATCAATAAAGAGCTGTGAAAGAAATTCACCTTTCACTTAAAGGTGATAATTGCTTTTACAACTTGGGTTTGTAATGGAATAATTGAGTTGGTGTCTCTACAGATGCTGATGGGAACAGCTTCCATTGTAAACTTAGATGCTCATAAATTCTGTTCGACAAAAGTGCTTAAAGACAGTGTACATATACATACGTTAAGGTGAATGTGATTAATAGGTGATTATGCATAAACACAAGCAATTGTGAGTAATCACTGGATTAATCACATTCACAATGACCTATGTATATATATATAAACACATAGTGATTATGATTAAAAGCCCACTTTCAAAATGCTGTAAAAATGGAACCACTCGTCACAATCAGTTCAAATTTGAACTGAAGATATTTGAAGAAGGGGAAAACGGTACGGCATCAAAAAAAGTTCCAAAGTATATTAATATATGTCGAAGAAAGTGATAAAGAAAGTGAATTCGGCTGCCAGTGATATTTCGAATAGAAATGACAACGTATTTGGCGTGAGTTGCACATGAAACCAACTAAAGTGTTCAATGTGCTTGATTGTTTAGGTGTTTTTGATGAAAAGAAAATGACTTCCAAGTCATTCAACAGTTTTGACACTGTTAGTGGAAAGCCCATCCACCACGGCAAGGTCGTACTAAATTGGATAGGAAAAATCGGTGGAACTTTTTTTAGCCGTACCATTTCCCCCTTATTCAAGTATCTTCAGTTCAAATTTGAACTCATTGAGACGAGTGGTTCTTTTTTACAGCATTTTGAATGTGGGACTTTAATTATAATCAAATAGTTTATATCAAATAACTGCTTTTGATTTAATTTCTCTTATAATTTGTTACCAGCAAATATTTTGATTTTGATATTTTTTTACTAGTTTATGTATCCTTACTATATTAAGCTTTATATCCAGGTTGATGAAAGTTTTATATAAAACGGATAATGGGGCTTACAAACTGGAAACGTTTAGAAGGCTTGGTAATAGGGTTAACAATCATTGCTTAATCTATAAATTTACACGAGGAGAAAAATAATTTTGTGTGACTTGAAATATATATATATATATATATAATATAGATTTTGCTGCATTTGGTTCTCTAAAAACAAGGGGCACTTAAAAACAGTGAATGGATATATTTGTAACTCACTCAGTTTAACAGCATTTTCATTTATTACATTTTGAAATCAAAAATTGTTTTAAAAACTTTCTAGTTTTTTTTTTCTTCTTCTTTTTTTTAAATTGATGACAAAATATACATACTATTCAGAAATATACATAATATAAGACATCAAAAAGTTTCTATCTAGTTTTGTAAATAAAGTGTTTCATCTTGTAGATACGGATTATAAAACCATACCAGGATTATTCTGTACTACGAAATATATTTTTTTTACATTTTAAAGATTAAAACAAAGTTTTCGTAAACTTTAAATTTAAAATAAAAAATGGTTAATAAATCCGTAGTCAGGCGCGTTATCCGTTGTGTCACTGTCCCATGTAGGTTTGAATGTCTTAGGTACTTTCATTGTACGTGGGTTAAATTGCTCTTCATAAGTTAAAATAAAATCACTCCTCCTGGCGATTCTATTCATGATGAGATAATAAACTTATAAAACTATTTTAGTGTCGTCGGTCCTTGATAAGTCTACAACTTTTAAATTAAATCGGATCTCATCGGATTAAGTAGGGCAAAATCGAGCCAAAGAGTCAGTCACAAACAAACATACAGGTGAAACTAATAAAAGCGTATTGAAAATATAAGTAGAAAGAAATATAAGTAGATAACCCGATTGGTTATATGACTATAGCTATAAGAAATGTGTTCAGTATAACTAAACCAATATTTTTAATATGTCAATATAATTGTTATATAAATATGAAATGATATTTTTGGTATAACTTATATGTAACTTGTAGCATTGTTTGATTATAAATTTTGATTATTATTATTTTTGCCAGAATTTGTGAAGTTTTCGCATGACTAAAACTGTAGTTTTTTACTTACAGTTAACCTGCAGGACTATCCTCTTGCTCACAGCGGGCGGCACCCCATTGGATGCGATGCACAAGTAAGCAGTCATGTGTTCTCGAGACACCTGGCTGATGTTTAAGTACTCTCCTTCGACTTTCAGTTCTAAAAGAGAAATGAATAAAAATAAATAAACACAAAGGAATATGATGTATATGTTTTGATATATATATATATATATATATATATATATATAGGTATATATTAAATGGAAATTTTAGAAATTTTAATTATAATAATTATTTTCAAATATAAGAATTTGAAATTCCATTCATTTACCTTTTTCATTCATTATTCCTAGACTTCATTCATTATTCCCAGAATATTTCATTCATTATTCCTAGCCTAATTCATTTATTATCACTAGATATTCATTATCCCAGGACTGCTCGAAATAGCAATATTGTTTGCTCCAATGATTTTATTTATTCCTGATAAACCATATCTTTTAAAAGTATTTCTATAATATTTTTTCTTAGAAAAAAAATAAAAATTTTTCTCTATTCAAAACAAATTTTATTAAAATTCAAAAAAGTAAGAAATGTCGAATAAAAAAAAAAAAAAAAAAAAAAAAAAGAATAATAAAGATAATATAATAATAATATACAATAATAAGTACGATAATAGAATAATAATATACAATAATAAATACGATAATAGAATAATAATAAAATAATAACAAATGTTCGAATATCGAACATAAACAAATATACGAATATCATAAGAAAAAAAAATGGTATTTATCTGGTGTTTTTCAAGTTTCCTTAAATGTTACATAAATCATAATATTTTGTGTGCGTATATATATATATATATATATATATATATATATATATATATACGTATATATATACAAATATATATAATATTATGTTTTGTGTATATAGTATTGTGTTGTTATGTATGTTGTATTGCACATGATATATACAAATCATACATCTGTGTATATATGATTTGTATATATATATATATATATATATATATATATATAATTCAAAATTTATATATAATTCATAAAGTTAAGTACTTAAAAAATAATCTTTTGTCGTCAATATCACAGTATCAACAGGGAAAAAATATTTATCATCTTGCTTAAGTAAATGTTGAGCTATATCTATATTTTTTTAGTGATGCCCATAATTAAAATGAAGATATCTAATTTTTAATCATACGAAATATTTACGACAATGAAAATATAAATGCATTGATGCACATAAATTAAAATTAATTCTTAAGAATGAGAGAATTAATTTTTCTCATCTTTTAGAGTAAGAGAAGCGTTTTATATTTTCGTCTCCAAATACTATAAATAGCAATTTTAATGAAATTGAACAAAATGGAATTTTTTTAATATAAATAAATATAATGGACTATTTATTTACTGGATAAAAAATAAATAATTTTTAAATACAGTGAAAGATTTATCAAAACTTTCCAGCAATTTTCCTTTTATATTAAATTACACTTTGATTATTCGTTGCAACATGAATTAAGTTATTATTTTATTAATATCTGAAAGTATGTACGACTGCATTTTGTTTCTTATTGTTGCAATATATATTTATAATAAGTTATTATATATTATAAGAGTAGATTAATATTATATTTTTTAATTACGGATGTATATATTTTTCAATTTATTTACGATATCAACGATTAAAAACATAATTGTGAGGACTATGATATATTCTATGCATATTTAGTGGTTTGATGAATTTACATTTAATTAATTTTTGATACCTAAATACCTAATGTACTATTTAAGATACCAAATATCTAAATACAAGTGATGATTATTTTAAAGCTTGCATATTTTATGTAAATATTTATTGCAACTTCAAATATTTAATCTATGTTCATTTATAGTGAGAATTATAGCTCCAAAAAAGGAACGAAAGGAGTATTGACTATAAATTTGATGGAAATAAATTAATCAATGCTGAAATAAAGAATATTTTATTAAAGAAGTCAATGAAATAAACTTTTTTCATTCTGTTTTTCAACACATATTGCTACCAGAATCGGAATATTTTTTTGTTTGTCAAATATAATCAATAAACCACCAAGGAGTGGATGTTAAATAATAAATAACTAAAATGCAATATTAAGTTTTTAATATATGCATTCAATTTTATTTTTACTACGAAAAAAGAGTTCAGCATCATATATTTATAAAGGCAATATATTTTAATTACTTCTGTAAACCTAGTTTTTGCAAATATACTGTAATAATTTAATTTCCAGTTTGCTAATGCATTTTGTTCCCTATTGTAACAAGATATATTTAAAATAAGTCATTACTACTGTGTCCAAAAAATAAGAACAATTTTTAATTTAAAATCCCCGGAGCTATGGAATTTCAATTTTTTTTTTCCTTTTTGGGTTGCTGTCACTGCGCTTGACATTTTTGTCAAAATATTTATTAGTGTTTGAGTTACAATAAAACTGATTCCGGTGATTTTTGAAATGTCTGAATTAATTGAACAAAGAACTTGCATTCAATTTTGTTTGCAGAAACGTATAGAATGCTGCAGAAGGCATTCGGTGAGCATTCCTTTATCTGAAAGGAATGTTTAGAAGTGGTATAAACAGTTCAAAGAATGCAGAGAACGCGTTGACGAAGAAGAGCCCTCTGGTCGACCATCAACCGCAACCGGCGAAGCTCATGTCCAAACAATTAAACTTTGGTACTTGCAAACCGTCGATTTACAATTAAAGACTTTGGTGATGATGTTGGAATTTCAAAAGGCTCGGTCAATTCCATTTTGGGCCTCAAACGCGTCAAATCTCGATTGGTACCGAAAACACTGAATGCGCCAGCTCACACAGCATTGATTCTTCGTGACTTTTTCGCCGAAAATCAAACCCATATCGTTCCACAACCACCGTAATCACACCGCGCGACTTCTGGCTATTCCCTAAACTCAGAAAACCACTCCGGGGACACCGTTTTCAGTCGATTGAAGAGATCCAACGTGAATCGGGCGCGCTTTGAAGGCCATCCCTGCCGATGACTTTTTGCGTGCATTGAGGATTGGAAAAAAAATTGGCATAAGTGCGTTGTGTCCGGAGGGGATTACTTTGAAGGCGATGAAATAAATTTGGAAGATTAAATAAAGAGTTTTTGAAAAAAAAATATTTGGTCTTACTTTTTGGGTACAATAGTATATTCCAATGTTCGCTTTACAAATCAGCATACATTCCATAAAAATGTATAACGATATGATATTGTAGAAAGTCAATAAATCTCAAAAATTTAGATGCAGAGCACTTCTTCATTTTATAACTAGCATAATCAATTAGAAAATAGTAAGATTGTATGAAATAATATTCTGATTCGAAGAAAAAAAAAAGAAATATAAACTGGACAGGTTTAATTGATTTTAAATTTTGTAATGAAAAAGAGATTCTTTCAAGCATGACTGATAGTTAAACAGAATATTTATGTCTTTTAAAGGTTTGAATAGTTTTTAAAATAGAAGGAAAACTATTGCATTATCGTTAATTTTAATTCACAAATTGATTAATATTTATGATAATAAAGCTGGGGTTTTTTTTAAGAAATTTTTATTCTCAATATTTTAACTTGATTTTATGCATAAAAACTTAATTTTATTATTATTTTTTTACAATTTTACTATATTAATACATGTTTACTATTTCACTTTTTTATAACTTTAATAATTTTATATACTTTAAATTATACATTAAGGTTAAAATAATAATTTAATGTACACCCTAATGACTTTTAATTTAATTATGAAAAAGGACTAGAAATCACAAAATATTTTCTATTTTAGAGACATTTTATGTGCAAAGGAAAGAAGATTGAGAATTTCTGGAGTACTATGCATAAAAACTATTATATTGCATGCAAGTTAAAAAAATTTCAGAAATAGTCTAACCTCTACGTCAGTATCAATGAAAAATGTCTTAGAATGTTAAATAATTTTAAAAATATATTAAACTTGCACAAATTCATTTGCTTTAACTGTTCCTCAGTGAAAGATTCATGACTTAATATGACGGTAGTTATACAATTTAGATAACTTTACTAACCTAATTAATCTTTAAAAAAAAATTGAAAAAAATTATTCGAAGTCGATAAAATGGTAATTATTCGATATAAATTCTTTAATTACTGGGTTGAGTGGAAAATAATGCTGTATTTAGATGGACAGTTTTGAAAGGAAAAAAAAATAATCACTGTTGTATTAATGTATTCGTCATTTATAGTAACTATAGTTCCAGCAACTTTGTGATTCCAACTTGGAAGTAAGCTTTTGGCTTTTCAGCAAAATATTCATTTAGAGAATTTTTGATCTCTTGTTTATTACTACCTTCAAGAAAATGATGCAGAGACCTGAACAGACAACAATTTGATGGATCTGTGTCTGAACTGTAAGGTGGATGAGGTTAGAAATTCTTTCGAAATTCTGTTGAGTCATTCGGGCGATGTGATGCTAATTGTTACTGATGCAGAAGAACCCCATCTTTCGAATAATGCAGGCTGTAGAGTGAGTAAAGTCCGCTTTAAACTCTCTAATCATCAACAATAGATGCCTGAAATGATTGTTTGGTTAATGTCAAGCAGTTAAAACTAAACAATTCTTTCCATACCCAACCAAATGTAAAACAGAAACCTTCTTTGGATATAATTCCTAATGGTATAGATGTTCTTTTTCGCTTTCACCTTTTATATTTTCGAGTAATATTCTTACAAAGTATCCTCTTTTCGTCTCCAGTCACTAAAAGTTTTAAAAAAAAAATTTACTTTCATTTCTTGCAACTAGTGATGTGCAAGTGTATACTCGTTGCTGATGGTTTTGAACAGCAGCTTATGTGGAACTCAAATATCATCTTGAGAAACCTTTCGTATTATTTTTGGTGTCCACCAATAATGTTTTTTTATGCATAATGGAGTCTACCAGTTAGTTCTTTACTTGTTATGTGTAGTTCTAATTCTACCAGTGCTTTCCTTATTAATCTGCATTGGTCGAGTACTTCTCTGTTCCTTTTCAAGATTGAAATTCTCTCGCTGAAATATTTCTAACCAATGTTGAACTTGGTTCACACAGAACAAAATTTTCTAGCTGCTTCTGCAGAAATTCCATGGAGTTAATCCTTAATCTTTATGCCATAAGAAAGGGCTGCACCGACGTTACTCATTTAGCTTTAGCCAGGGTCCACGTGTAGCTTGAAGATAGACTACGGATGCGAGTAGCACTACCCCCACAAATCTCTATTCGACCGGGAACTACGATTTAAAGTGGATTCTGAACCACCACAAACATCATGACACCGCCTGGACTCGAACCCGAAACTTGTGGTACCGAACGTCAGCACGTTACCCACTCTGCCATCAGGCTCGAACTAAATTATGTAACTAAATTTTAATAATTATATGTATATTTTTTATATTGTTTTTTTTTTTTTAATTTTACAAATGTGAGTTTACAATTTGAAAGAATAATCTTAGTCATATTTTATGTAGTCTGAATTTTATGTTAAGTCACAAATAGATCTCCCATGATAAATTATTAAAATCTGCCATAAAATATATGCTACATGAAAATAAATGATAAATATGATAATCAAATATACTCCGCATGAAAATCATAGTAGGAAGTATTAAACTTTATTTCATTATATATACAATACATTAAAAACCAAAAAAGAAAAAATTAAATAATTTTTTACAATAATAAAAGGATTCCACAATTTAAAAACTATTATAATAGCCTGTGTACGAAGTGGATAATACACACAAAAAAAATATTCATTGTTTTCAAAAATTTGAAAATTGAAATTAAAAATATGATTCCCAGCAATATACTTAATGGAAATTGGAATTCTCAATTAAAATTAATGTTCAATGAATATGATTCTAGAATAAGATAAATATCTAATTTAAAAAAAGAATTATAATCTTCAAGACATTAAATAAAGCAATCTAAAGAATTTAGCAAGTACTTACATTTTCTAAAAATAAATAATTAAGTGAAAAAAAGTCTCCAAGACATCTTGAAAAAAAGTTAAATAGTGTAAAATTTAATTCTTGTCTTAATTCATATTTTAAGCATATTACTGGGCCCAAATAGTAAGAACAATTTATATTTTTTTGCAAAAACCCTTTATTTATTCTTCCAAATGTATTTCATCGCCTTCAAAGTAATCCCCTCCGGACAGAATGCACTTAATGCCAACTTTTTTTTCAATCCTCAATGCAAGCTAAAACGTCATTGGCCGGTATGGCCTTTAAAGCCGTGGCGATTCACATTGAATCTCTTCAATCGACTCAACACGAAGTCAACGGAGTGGTGTTTTGAGTTTAGGCAAAAGTCAGAAGTCGCACGGTGCTAAATCAGGTGAATACGGTGGTTATGGATCAATATGGGTTTAATTTTTGGCGAAAAATCACGAAAAATCAATGTAGTGTGAGCTGGCGCATTATCGTGAGGCAAAAACCATGAGTTGTCTTTCCATAAATGCGGCCTCTTTTTGCGAATAGCTTCTCGCAAACGACGCATAACACTCAAGTAATATTCCTTGTTGACAGTTTGGCCCAGCGGAAGGAATTCATGATGCACCACACCGAATCGAAGTACGAACGACGAGTAATCGAAGAAAACAGTCAACGTGACCTTGATTGTTGAGCGACTTTGGAGAGCTCTTTTGGGACTTGCTTCACCTTTGTCACGATATTCGCTTGATTGTTCGGTTGTTTCCGGGTCATAAGCATAAACCCAAGTTTCATCTGCAGTTATGATGCATTTCAACTTATCCTGATAGTCAGAAAGCATTGTTTCACACACTTCAACGAGACGATGTTTTTCCAAAAAATTCAGTGTTTTCAGTACCAATCGAGATTTGACGCGTTTGAGGCCCAAAACATCTTTTAAAAATTAATCGACCGACCCATTAGAAATTTCAACATCAGTAGCAAGGTCTCTAGTTGTAAATCGACGGTTTGCATGCACCAAATCTTTAGTTTTTTGGACGGGAGCTTCGTCGGTTGAGGTTGATGGTCGACCAGAGCGCTTTTCGTCTTCAACGCGTTTTCTGCCTTTGAACTGTTTATGCCACTTCTAAAGATATCTTTCAGATATAGAAATGCTCACCGAATGCCTTCTGAAACATTCTATGCGTTTCCGAAAAACAAAATTGAATGTAAGTTCATTGCTCAATTAATTCAGGCCTTTGAAAAATCGCCGGAATCAGTTTTAGCGTCTCACAACAGATATTTCACACAGATGTTAAGGACAGTGCCAACAACCTAAAAAAGAAAAAAAAAATTAAATTCTATATGCTCAGCAAACTTAAATTGAAAATTGGTTTTACTATTTGGGCACAGTAGTACCTAATCTGATGGGATTTGAATTTCGAACTCATTCTAAAGAGTCCCCTAAATGTAAGCAATGTATTTCAATTGTTTTCGCTCCCAAATTCCTCACACAGAAACTGGATGCATTTTAAACAGATTAGGTCATTCTGCGTGACTTCCTTCCCAATTCTCCGTCATCAGCTTTCAATTACCTTTCTTAGGCCACTGTGGTTCGTTCCTTTGTCCTCGGTAAAAGCCAAATGCACGCTTTTCCAACTGATCGTAAGAAGATAAGAAAACCTCAGCTCTGATTTCGGTGAAGGAAAAAAAGAAAAGGCCTAGTGCTCCATTAACAGATCATGTTTCTATTTGGGAAGTGAGGTAATTTTTTTTATTAATTTTCTTTTCCGGATCGTAAACAAAATTATAAATGGTTTTTTTTTTACAATTTCTCTGAAACGGTAACACTGCTGTTATAGAATTCCGTGTTTATCGGTTCGAATGTAACGAATGCCATAAAGTTAGGCCTTTTATTCAATCCTTTTAGTTTAAAAATATGAAAATAAAAGATTCAATTTTTCCCCTTTGAAATAAACTTATTTCGTTTTAGGTGATAACAAAATTCCCTGTAAAAATATAATTCATTTTAACTGAAAATAAACTTTCTTACAAGTAATTTATTGACTTAAAGTACTTAATTATTTTTTTATTTGTTTCATTTTTGTTATTAAAAATGTTTTTCGAAAAATTACCTCCGCTCAGGAGACCTTAAATTTAAGATTCATCGATTTTAGTGTCTATAATTATCTAACATCCTACTTTTGAGTTATTAAAATATGTAATATATACTTCGAATTTTCAATAAAATTATACTAAATGATTTTTCTAATAATATTTATAATCACATTCATATTATATTAGACATTTTGTGCTGGTATAAATATTTTAAGAACAAAATGTCCATTTTATTATCTGAAGGAAGAAAATTCTTGAATTATTCTTCTTTCAGACTCTTAAACTTTTATTTTATTGCTAGTTATTTTATTTAATTAGAAAATAAGTTATTAAAAGTTTCACGTAATTTTTTGCTTGTGCACCAGATAAAAAAGTAATAAATATTCAAAAATGAATTATATCTCCCAGTATAAATTACTTTTATTTTCTTGCAATTTTGGGAAGATTATAAAACAACATACTGATGACAGCAGATGATTTTTAAATGGAAAGTTTTAAAAAGTATGTATACAATGCTTTCTATTTTATGTTAAGAGAAAAGAAAATTATTTATTATTATTATTCTTTTTTATTATTATTTTTATTTTATTATTAAAATTATTATAATTATGTTTTAAGAAAAGAAATTTTTTTTTTTTTTTCAATTTTAGAAAAAATATCAAACAACATACTGATAATAGCAGATGATTCTTAAACGGAGAGTTTTAAAAGCGTTATTTTACAAAGGAAAAGAAAATTATTTTTTGCAATTTTGGTAAAAATATCAAACTACGTATTGATGACAGCAGATGATTCTTAAACGCAGAGTTTTAATAGTGCTATTTTACGAAAGAAAAAATTTTAAAAAATTAATAAAAACATTTCCTTGAATCTAAGCTAAACATGTGAAAAAAAAAAATCAGGATTCTAAATGTTGCAGTTTTAATGTCTTCAGAACACACCCATAAATAACATGCTTTATATATAGACAGATATGGTATTTACAGAAACAGGCAATAAAGGGTGGTGTGTTACAAAGGCGAAGGTTTTCAATTATTATGGAAGGTAATTTTCCATTGAAAAAGCAAATGTGTTGCATATTTATTAATGTTACTCCGGATACAGCACGGGAATAGACGAGGGGGGAGTGCCATCATGCTATGACAATTTATTCAACGAATATTTTTAAATAAAAAATAAAAGCATTATTTTTAATATTTGGAATCATTTTCCTGTAAGTAGTTACCCTAAACGGTTACTTGTAAATAGACTTTTCAATTTTGTTGCGCAAAAATATTTTTGTAAGAAAAATGATTTATAGTTCAAGGTTCATTTTTCTTATAGTTTCTTGTAGCATATAGTTAGCATACATATAGAGTGTGGGGGTCGCTTCTTTACTTAAAAAAGATTATGTCTATAAATCTTAAAATGTTTATTTAAAGACATAAAATAATAACTTTAAATTATATTTAAAAAAAATATTAACTTTTACTTTTTTTAAAAAATATAACTTAACTATAAGTCTTTTTCTTAAGTCTATAAGACTTAAAATGTATATTTTACTTAAAAAAAAATAAAGCAGGCAAGATTTTTTGAAAGATTTTCATATTATAATAAAAGATTATAGCCGGAACTCTCCAGCTGTATTATAATAAAAAAGTAAAACATAAAATATTAAAAAAATATTGCATAGTACATTGTTTTCTATGTTTACCTTTCAAGATCAGATCAATTACTTGTTAGTCTGGATAAAAATGCTATGTACTTTTTATCAGTATGATATTTATTGCCGTAAGCAGGATCCTTTTTAAAATCGCGCAGTAGGGTTATTTTTAAATAATACATTAAAATGGGAAATTTTGTTTGGATGAATACAAATTTGAAACTAGCATTTTTAGGCATAATTATAAATTTAAGAAAGAAATAACGAAAAATACGAGGCCTGATGGCCTAGTGGCTAGCTGTCTGGAGCTCGGTGCCTTCTTGTTCAGGTCCCGGTGGTGCCATGGATGTTTATAGTAGTTCAGAATCCACTTTAAACAGAAAGTTCCGGTCTAATATGACTGTAGATCGTTAGACGTAGAGCTGATAACCCTACTACGTAAAAAGAAAACATCTCCTGTCTCGAAATCTGCCAGTAGGCAGACGATCTTGAGTCACCATGGGGTTGTTGGTCCAATAAAGAAGTAAAAATCATTTCATTCCTCCCTTTTGCACTTAGGTACAACAAAAATCAAATTCATCACTAAAACACTTATTAAATGAATGTTAAAAATTCATCAAATTCTTCGTTATTGTGTTAGATTACTGATATATAAAGAAATGAAACATACATATGTTTGTTAAATTACGAGATTTTCTTTTATTTTTGTTTAATGGTTTTGGTTTTCTTTGGTTTTGTTAGTTTGTTTGCTTGTGGCTAGCGTAAAGATGAATGATGCCAGATACTGACGATACTGATACCATGTATGTAGGATACTGAAAGCACCACATATGTAGGATGCTGAAGATACCACGTACCTGAGTACACGCGTCCGCGGAATAATCCCAAGTTGATTACTTTCTTATCTTCCCTTCTCCATGAGACGCTGGGCTTCGGGTAACCAGAAGCTTCGCAGCGAAGGCTGAGCTTGGATCTTTCTTCGACCACCGTGTCAGAGCTCGTGCTCGTATCGATGAAGGTCGGAGGGACTGCAGAGAAAAAGAAAATGTCACTGTCCTAAATATGATTTTAATTTTCATTTGTTGATAAAATAAAATGTATCATTAAATAATTTATTAACCAAAAAATATTAGCAATCAAATCTATAAAATATATAAATTTGGTGTTAAAATAAACCTGAGAAAAACAGGTACGTGGTTTATAAATGTTATTTTTTTTCTAATTCATTTTCAGAAGTCTTTGTATGAATGTTTCAAGATACTTCAATAAATAAGATACTTCAATAATTCTATAATTTCAATTCTCTTCAATATTTTCGTGAATGACTCCTATCACATTTTCTTTTATCACAGCAATATTAATTTTTCGCAATATCATGATTCTGTCAAAATATACACAGCGATTATAAAAAAAAAAAAAAAACTTTTTCGATATATGAAGCGCTAGATATCAAAATAATGAAAATTAAAATAACTTAAACTGAATAAATCAACATAAATAAAAACATAACTCAATAAATCAAAATAACTTAAACCAAAATTTTCTTCAGTTTCGAACAAAATTTTGGTTAAGGTTATTTTGAGTTATGCAATCAAGAACAAACAACGACAGTTACAACAACAATGAAAAACAACAGTTAAACTCTAACAATTAGGTTACAATGATAAAATGCCAGAAATTTCAAACGGAAAAGCCTACTTTTTTATTGGAATGTGATTCCCATAATATAAAAACCATAAATAGCAACGTAATGGTACCTGCAGCACGAAAATCGATGGCAATAGACATACTAAGAAGAAAAGGAAAACAACCAATAAGGGCAGAGAATCAACAGAAAGCAAAACAATTTATTGCGTTTCACAAATTTTCTACGCGACCTCCTTCACATATGATGACAACTACACATACGACAAATGGTTGATAACACTGTAGTACGTACCATGACAAGATGAATCTGTTTAACATGGCGACTGAGGGCATCTTTTAAATCAGACCGATTAGATGCATGCACATTGGAATTTAGGTATCCCCACAGGCAGAAATCCATGGGAGTGAAATCGGGGGACCTTGGCAGCCACTGAAATGCGAAATGGTGGGAGATAACTTTGTTACCAAGCTGACGTGTTAAGTAACGTTTTACAGAATAACCCACATGAAGGCATGTTACATGACGTCAGATGAAAGCATTTTACTATTACAAATCAAGAATTACGTAATTAGTCAACTGAGCTAGATAGCGAGAACTCTACCGTATGGCCTTTGAAGAACTTCAGCAGTAATCTTTTCCAAAAAGTATGGCCGAGGAGGAAGGTGTTTTTTATACCCCAGCATGCAATCACTTTTTCTTCAAGTAACGGAAGTACAACCATACCATAGGGATTGTTCTCTACCCACTGCAAGCAGTTCCTCGAATTAAAGTTACCAGCCAACGAGAAATGGACCTTGCCGGTCCATAGAATACGTACAGGCCATCATCGCCATACTGGATGAGGAATACATTTGCAGAATCTAGCTGTAGTTGGTTATCAGCCCCTTGCAACATCTGGAGAAGCTGGAACTGATACGGAAACATGTCGAAAACAGAGAGCAAAATGTTCTGGACAGTAGAATTTAGCAACTGTAGGAAAACCTCGCGTGCTGGCAAGACGAACTCCGCTTATCGTTTCATGGACATTTGCAATTTGCATTTGAAAGACAGATTGTCTAGGCATTGCAGAAAGGTCGTCCTGGCCGAGACCTATCGCATGTACAACCAATTTCTTCAAATTTGCGCATTAAGTTCCGTACAGTTGTTGCAGAACACAGGCCTTCGCGTAGCCCATGGTTTCTGCGGCAGACAATGACTCTGATTCTTTTTGTCCATTTTGGTAATATTTTTTTACAATTTCCCCTCGTTGTTTCCTTTTAAGTGGCATGGTGTTCAGAGTGCAAAAAAGCAAGATACGCGGCCCGCACTTCATAGTGCCCTTTTTTTTTTTTTTTTTTCATCTAGTGTGGCAACGAAAGCCATGAAGTTGTCACGCTGAACCAGGAAATCTGCATACCTTGTTCCTTTCTTCAGGAAGGAAGGAAATTTCAATAGGCTGCGATTAGACCCGGCTCTGCCACAATTTTTTTTCTCTCAGTCTGTCTAGCGAAGGAAATTTCGTGCTATAAATACCATTCCAATGCTTTTTTATGATTTTTCGCTACGGGGACCAAATTTCAATAAACAAAAGTAGCCTTTATCATTTGAAATTTTCAATCGTATTACTGTAACCGTAATAACTATTGTTTTTCTTTTAATTCTTGAGCGCAAACCTCAAAATACTTTAAACTAAAATTTTGTTCAATTTCTGACAATGGTATAATAGCTAGCGACTCATATATCGAGAAAATGTTTTTATAATCACGCTGTATATGTGAGATGTGACAAAAAATTAAAACTCTGGATTATAGAATTATTTTATTTCTCATTAATTATTTTCTTTGAAATTTATTCTCAAATTTAAAAATATCCTCAGTGAAAATAGCTATCTGAAGAAAAATTTGTTTTCATGTAGTATTTTGCCCTCCCTTGTTATTATGAACTCCATATATAATAAAATACATTGTTACTTCGTTTATGCTGTTGCATAACTTATGAACAAATTCATCATCTTAATTTTTAGCCCACTTAGATGGATCAATAATGATTCATTTTATGATATTTGATTTTTATTCGTTTCGTGAACACCGTACCTAAATAACACCTGACTATAATGTCTCAATATTTTTAAAACATAATAACAACAGATATAGTATATATATAGGAATAAGAAATACGTATTTAGTAATTTTAAATCATTAAACAACAAAGCATTTAAACATTTAAATCAATAATCATTTTATTTAATTGAGTGAAATATGCATAGTATTTTTTTAAAATTATTAATATTTTACTTTTAAACATTTTACAGTGTCATTTCTAAAAAATAAGTGTTCTAAATGGCAAATAACTAATTGTTCAAAAAAAAAAAATAATAAAAAATAACCCCTGTTAAATAACTAAATCATAATTTTGATGGTCATAATTTTGATGAAATAAGAATATTAAGCGTACTAAAAACTCTAAGCTATTTCCAAACAGCAAATAAGTGTCCGGGAAACTTATTTATCATAAAAACAATAGAATTTCAATTGATATTTTTGTATTTCTGTCTTTATAAAAAGAATATGTTAACTATTTTCACAAACAGTTTATTTGCATGCATTTATTTGGAAAACTTTGGTACAAAGTTTTACATTATTTTTAAACTGAATAAGTACAAGAAAATATATTTTAAACACATTCCAAGCATATTTTTAGGTTTAAAATATTTTGTCGTAAGTTTATTAAAAAAATAAACTCCCGTTTAAAATTCATCCTAGAAATAAGTTCTAGGAATGTTCGATATCAAGTTTCTGTTTGAAAATACATCGTATTAAAAGAAATTTAGAAACGTTTTTAACATTAAGGATGCACACCGTACAAATACTTTCCGTTTGACAAGTAAATGGATTTGTGTTAAATTGCAGTGAAATAAAGATTTTTTAGATTGACATAAATGATAAAGGGTCGTTGATTTTTTTTAATATCTTTATAGTGAGGCATTTTATTTTTATTCAAACGCATCGCTCAGAGTAAAAAAAACGCATGCATTTTCATCGCATTATTATATAATTTCATTTTCAGTAACTGTTCGAAGATTTATCTATGCAAAATGAAGCGATAATAACCATTCTTGGAATAACAAGAACATCGCAATCGTGATAATAAATTGACCATCATTATTGTTGCTTTCAATTGAGAAGGAGGAAATATGGAAATGTGTTTCTTAGATTAAGTGTAGTTATTGTTTTCATTGAAAGCAATGCTCTAAGCCACTTTTGATTGTATGAATTTTGATATTACATAAAAAGTTACAATGGTAGGATTTAATCCCATGCCTTTTTTGTGTGAATGCAAGCTCATTTTATTGAATGATCCCACTCATTCATTTTTCTTCTAAAATGATAAATGTTAAAATTAGATTGAAATACAAAGTATTCTAATCTAACAAAAATTCGTTACTTTCAGCGTAAAAGTACTGTTGTAAGATTTTTCGCATTTAAATTTGAGTTTTAAACCTTTAAAGCAAGAATATTAAACTTTTAACACATCCACACTAAGCACGTTTTGTTTTTATGATTCAACAGATTGCGTTGGTATTCTTTAAGATATTATTTTCGTTATTTATCTTTTTAACTGCTTAATGAATTAATTTGTGTGCATTTTTCAAATACAATTTATCTTCAGAAATTTTACTAAAATGCAGGCATTTTTTTTCAATTACGATCAATAAGTTTAAATACAAATTAAGCTATTAAAATTAATCATTACTATAATTCTCCGGTTCTAACACATCACGCAATAAAACTCCGGTCTAGATAAAAAAAAAATTTTTTTTTTTTTAGTAATTCGACTTTATTCGTCAACAAACTCTCCTTTAAGAGTGATACATTTATTCCAAAGTTCCTCTAACTTATCCGATGCTTTTATGTAGAACGATTTATCTTTGCTCTCAAAATAGGCCACAGTTTCGGTAATCACTTCTTCGTTTGAGCCAAATTTCTTTCCCTCGTGTATCTTTTTGATGTCTGCAAAATGCCAGTTGTCACTGGGGGCCAGATCTGGAGAGTACGGTGGGTGGGGAAGCAATTAGAAGCGTAATACGTTCAATTTAACCTTTGTTTTCATCGACTTGTGAAAATCGGCATTGCCCTGGTGGAAAATTAATTTCTTATTTTGCAAGTTAGACCGTTTATTCTTGATTTCAAAACTCAATCATTCAATCACTCAATCTCCAATAATGACATGTATCATTCGTTATTGATAGTTTTATATTTCTGAGGATAGTCGATGAACAAAATACCATGCATGTCCCAAAATACAGATGTCATAACCTTGCCTGCTGAGTTTTGAGTTTTGGGTCGCTTTGGATGACTTTCACTGGCTGCTGTTCACTCAGATGATAATCATTTTGATTCAGGTGGTAATAGTGAATCAATGTTTCATAAATTGTCACATACCGACGCAAGAAATATTTTTTATCTCGCTTGAACAGCCCAAAACAACGCTCTGAATCATCAAAGCGCTGTTTTTGATCATGTGCGAGCAAACGTGCCACCCACTTCGAAAGCAACTTAGAAATATATTACTTTTCGATATCTTTAAGGTGTCAGCTATCTCATGCAACTTCACTTAACGGTCTGTCAAAACTGTATTGTGGACATTTTTTATGTTTTTATTAACAACAACTGATTTTGGGCGTTTAGCAATATTTGTACGACCGCGTTTAAATTCAGCATACACGTCAATAATAGTTGATTTCTTTGGTGCAGAGTCTCTATAATGCTTAACCAGCCACTGTTTCGCTTCAACAGTATTTTTCCCATAAAAAAATGTTTAATCAACACACAAAATTCTTTTTTATTCACTGCTTTGAAAATGACAAAACTGGGGTCACTAAAACCACTGTGACCTATAAACAAATTGTCAGAAAGCCATGAAATGTTGACAGGTAACATTTGAAGGTTACTACTATTCAGAAATCATATGGGTCTGTCGACTATGTTGCCATATATGTGTCAGACCGGAGACTTATTGAGGGATATATTATATCAAATCTTTTAAGATCGTCTTACGTAGAGCATTGTTATCACTAAAAATGTTGCTTTTACTCATTTTGAAAAATGAGTAAATGGCTAAATTGAAATGTAATCGGTCATAAGTAATAAATAACACGACATTCTTTGCCAGTATTATGGGTACAGAAGGCCATTAAATAGAATATTTGTAAAACAGCTTAAAATTGCCACAGAACGACTGATGACAGATGTATATTATTATGTATAAGCTCGTGTTTGGATTAGAATAATATAAGGTAGCCTATAATACTCATATCACTGCAGAAAAATTAATTTATGCTCGAGTACCTCGTGATGCTCCAAAAAGCTACAAAATATGAGATAGTAAAATTCAAATAATCAGTTAAGGGGTTAAATTCATTTTAAATGTTGTTCCAAATTCCTCTTTGAAAAATATTTTTTTATAAAATTGCAAAACATACGCTATGTTGAAAGAGGCCAAAGGATACTTGATAGATTACAGTAATATGTAATTTCCAAATCTCCTACTGAGCTGAATTAAATGAGGCATTTCAATTTATTACTTGAATTTAATTTAATTGTTTATTAACAATGAATTTGTACTGCTGAAACAAAGGATTAATTGCAAAGTTGCGTTAGTCCAAAATTAACAATGTTTGTTGTTACAAAAACTGAAATGTTTTGCATGTTTGTTCATGTATGCAAATTCTGAATTTATGTAACAGTAAATCATTAAAAGGCAAAGTTAATCATTTTTGCAGAAATATTCATCTTGCTATAGCTAAATTTCGGAATATACAAAAGAGTACATGAAAATACTGCACATTTTTATTACGAAGCCAAAAATTCAATAGACACATATCAATTAAGGTCATTATCTATAATAATGACCTTAATTGATGGAATAATCAGATCAGATCAAAATATACACTCGTGTCCATAAATAAGGGAAAATGAAGTTCAGGCAAAGAAAGCGACAGAAGCAAAACAAATTTGACTTATTTGTAAAGTCTATTCATTAAACAAAAGGTAAAGAGCGAAAAAGATGGTAAATGATTGACATAATTAATAAAAATTGCGATTTTTACTCCCTGGAGCAAATTTTAAAAAAGACCTATTTACAAAAAATAGTATAACATAGTTAGTATGATGGTTAATATGGAGTATGTCTCCCGGACGATGCAATACAGGCCTTACAACGCCTAGGCATGCTGAGTATCAAATTATCAATCTGATCATGGGGAATATTACACCACTCATCAAGCAATGCCCTCCGAATTTCCGGTTGACAGGTGGGAGGGGGGTTGACGGGCTGCAATTCGTCGGCCAAGCATATCCCACACATGCTCTATTGGATTCAAGTCCGGTGAGTATGCTGGCCAATCCATACGGGTGATATCCTCCAATTGAAGGCATTCGTCTACAATGTTTGCACGTTGAGGACGGGCATTGTCATACATAAACAGAAATTTAGCACCCATGGCGCCCCGAAACAAACGTACATGTTGTTCCAGAATGACATCCCGATAGATGTGGGCTGCCATCGTTACCCTCTGAACATGCAGGCCAGTTCTGGAACCAAGAATAATTCCTCCCCAAACGAGCCATCCTGCACCCCCGTAACTGTGTCGTTGAATGGTGTTCTCTTGGTGGTAACGGGTACCAGGCGCTCTCCGTATGAAAGTCCGGCGAGAATCAGACTGTAAACTAAATTTGGACTATTGCGGTGTCCACAATACATGCTCTCTACTCCAGGTTAATCGCAGGCGACAGTGAGTTGCGGTAAGTGGAACACATCTGACAGGCCTACGAGCATATAGACCAATGTGCCCTAAGCGTCTGTACACGGTCTGCCTTGAAACTGTCGCACCGGTAGCTGAAGAGAGCTGACGAGACAGGTCTGATGCTGTGCTCCGTCTGTTTCTTTTGGCAGTAACTGCTAAATACTGGTCCTCATTCGGCGTTGTAACTCGGGGGCGACCGTTGCTGTAACATCTACTCACATTACCATCATCTTGGAATCGTTACCAAAGCCTGGCGATGACACTCTGGGCGATTCCAAGTTCCACGGATACTTCCAGCTGGGTACGTCCACATTCCAGTCGTCCGATAATTCTACCATGTAAAAAATCATCCAAATGCTTCCTTTGTGCCATAACTATGCGGTTATTGCACTGGAAGGCTTTTAAAGCGCTTGTGAACAACTTTACTTCTTTGCCACCATTCCTTATGTACCTCTCTCTTACACTATACGTACTATCCGCGCCATCTGGTGGTTTCCTGTAATTTGCATATTCTTCTTCAAGATGTGTGTGATAATTCTACAGGTGAAATTTTTATTTTAGAGTTCAATTTCTGTGTGATTCTGAATTATCCTTAATTTATGGACATGAGTGTATATAAAGTCCTTTTCAGTTACGTAAACTTTTCATTGAAGTTCAAAATTTGGTATGGACGTTTTCATTAGTAGTATTCAATATTTTCAATGAAATCGTTGAGCTTGAATCTTAGGGCTGAATTTTCTAAATCATTTTCACATGAAAATAGCCAGAAGTAGCTTCAAGTTCATCTTAAAATGCACATCAGATGACAAAGCTGTTTTGATAAGTTCTAAATTCGTAAAAGATAATATTTTTACTTGATTTCCAATTGTATTCTTAATACTCTTTTACTGACAACTAGCAACTTGAGTACCGACTACAGAGTATCAATGGGGACAAATTCACATATAAATTTACAATTATAATTGGTTGTTTAAACTTAATAGGTGATAAAAAATAAAATTTCTAAAAAATTAAAAATGGTACACTAAAAAATTAAAAAATACTAAAAATAAATAAAAGTAAGATAAAAAAATAAAAAATACTAAAAATAAATAAAAGTAAGATAAAAAAATAAAAAATACTAAAAATAAATAAAAGATAAAAAAATAAAAAAGTTAAAATTAAAATTAAAAGAACTTAAGTTAAAATTCGGTCCAATTAGGAGCCAGTTGCCTATGCCATAAAACTATTGAATGACTTAAAAATTGAGATTGCTGAACCTATGGGCCGCAACGATGAATCTGAAAATAGAAAACATTAAGACTCCCCTTCCCATTCCTGCAAAAAAAAAAGGCTGATTTCAGAACCAAAGTTCTGGCATTTTATTCTCTTTTACTGTTGTCCACAAAAAAATTTATATTATTTGACACTATTTTTAAAGATACATATTTTGCTTCCCACTCACATTAGAAGCATCTGTATGTCATCTGTCCAAATTGAAGGCCCACGATAAGATTTACTAGTTCTAAATTCCTATTAATACACCAGTTGAGCTTGTTTGTATGTGGAAAAATTCAATAAATGTTTCAATTTTGTATGATTTGTTTTCATAGAAACAGACATCCGATTAGAATGGATGGACGTTGATTAAATTATGTATCAGTATTGCCTTAAGACTTATTTTGGAAGAATCTAAGAATAGTTCTCATGGCGAAAGGTCATGTTCTACACTGAAGTGATAAAAGTCATGGGATAGCAATATGCAAATTTTCAGATGGCAGTAGCATCGCGTAGAACAGGTATAAATGCGCAGTGCTTTCGCAGAGCTTTCATTTCTGTTCAAGTTATTCATGTGAAGAGGTTTTGACGTGATGATGACCGCACGACGGGAATTAACAGACTTTGAACGCGGAATGTTAGTTGGAGCTAGACGCATGGGTCATGCCATTTCGGAAATCGTTAGGAATTCAACATTCCCAGATCCACTGTGTCAAGAGTGTGCCGAGAGTATGAAATTTCAGGCATAACATCCCACCATGGACAGCACAGTGCTCGACCGCCTGCACTTAACGACCGAGACCGGCGACGTCTGCAAAGAGTCGTAATATCTAACAGACAAGCAACACTGCGTCAAATAACCGCAGAAATCAATGTGGGACGTACAAGGGACTTGTCTGTTAGAACTGTGCGGAGAAATTTGGCTTTCTTGGGCTATTCCAGAAGAAGACCGACTCGAGTGCCTTTACTGACAGAACGACATCGCTTGCAGCGACTCTCGTGGGCACGTGAGCATATCGGTCGGTCCCTAGATGAATGGAAAACCGTGGCCTGGTCCGATGAGTCACGATTTCAGTTGGTAAGAGCTGATGGTAGGGTTCGAGTGTGGCGCAGACCCCACGAAGCCATGGACCCAAACTCTCAGCAAGGCACTGTTCAAGCTGGTGGTGGCTCCGTAATGGTGTGGGCTGTTTTTTCATGGCATGGATTGCTCTTCTGGTGCGACTGGACCGAACATTGACTGGAAATGCTTATGTTCAGCTAATTGGAGATCACTTGCAGCCATTCATGGACTTCATGTACCCAAACAACGATGGGATTTTTATGGATGACAATGCGCCATGTCACCGGGCCACAACTGTTCGCGATTGGTTTGAAGAACATTCTGGACAATTCCAACGAATGATCTGGCCACCTAGATCGCCTGACATGAATCCCATCGAGCATTTATGGGACATCATCGAGAGACTGTTCGTGCCCAAAATCCTGCACCATCAACGCTTTCACAATTATGGACGTCTATCGAGACAGCATGGCTCAATATTCCTGCAGAAGACTTCCAACGACTTGTTGAGTCCATGCCACGTCGAGTTGCTGCACTTCGCCGGGCGAAAGGAGTGCCGACACGATATTAAGAGGTATCCCATGACTTTTGTCACTTCAGTGTATTTTGAGAGCCGTCATTAAGCCACTGACATCAGAACAGAAAACAAAAGCTATTTATTTTCCTCTATAAAATAAGACATAAATTGCTCATGAAAACTGCGAAACGAAGTTAGTAGGACATTTTCCTGGGCTAAATTCAGTTCTTAAAAATGTATTAGTAAAGTCTTATCAGTTGAATTGGAGGAATTTGCTCTTCGAAGCGACCGCAGCTAAATTATTACT
This sequence comes from Caerostris darwini, assembly GCA_021605075.1. Classification (NCBI taxonomy): domain Eukaryota; kingdom Metazoa; phylum Arthropoda; class Arachnida; order Araneae; family Araneidae; genus Caerostris; species Caerostris darwini. Next base: position 128,314 of record BPLQ01011720.1, on the reverse strand, counting down.
AGAGTTTACTTGGATAGGAAATAAAGATGAATGCGAAAATGTTGTAACCGCAGTTTTAGTCCATCCAAACTAAAAATAACATTTGTAATTAAATCATCCATATCTACGGAATAAAAATATTGAATACTTTAAACGTAAACGTGAAGATCTAATAAAGAAACAAAATGAGTTTTTCTAAATACATATTTTCCGATAACAAACCATCCCTTGAGGCTCCTTTTCAAATGAGTTGTCGAATCACTAGAGAGGAGAAAGTATATACTACTGGTGAGAAACTAATAAAATCTTGTCTTATAGATGTAATTTTTAGTAAACTTGGAGATATTTTCATTAAAGTCATTAATAACATACAACTTTCTGATACTACAATGGCAAGGCGAATAAAAGAAATGGCACAATTCTGTGTACAGGAACCTTTGTGTAGATTAAAATCTTTTTCGCATCGTTTGACGTTGCAATTTGAGGAATCTATAGATGATGCTGTTTTAGCTATTTTGATTCTATTGATTTGCTAGGTTTTTAATTATTTATTCCAAGAAGATATGCTTTTTTTGTGAACCATTTGTAGAAATAATTACAAAGGAAGAAACTTTTAAACTTATTAATTCATTCATGCAAAACATGAACTAAATTGGGATTTATGTTCACAAATTGGCGTTGATTTCGAAAAATCTTTATTAGTCCGATAAAAATGAGCTAGATCAAGAATTATTGTAATAGCTCCACATATTAAGCTTCTTACTGTTATCTTCAATGCCATAATTTAGTAGCAAAAAGAATGTCAAAATCATTAAAATTCGGATGAAGTGGTATAGATGGTTGTTCTAATGCAGCTGGCAGTACAGGCACAATTAATCGTTATGCCATAAATAAGGGCTGCACCACTGTCACTCATTTAGCACTGCCCAGGTCGCACGTGCAGCTTGAAGATATGCTACGGACGAGAGTAACGCTACTCCCACAACACTCTACCATCATGTTAGAGCGTGACCTAGGTTTTAAAGTGGATTCCGAACCACTACAAACATCCATTGCACCGCCGGAACTCGAACCCGAAACCTGTGGTACCGAGCGCCTGAGGTCCCGACTCGGTCTCATGGTTAGTTTATTATGCTATCTAGCACACATAAAACCTTGTTGATAAATACGGAATGGCGATGGCTACCGTGTGGTAAAATCTTAAAACGATTTTATGAATTAAAAGATGAAATTAGAAATGTTTTAAATGACCATGAACACAAAGATGCCCAACATTTAAATGAGGATTACATCTATTTTCATAATTGGCAGATATATTTATAAGTTTAAATGAATTTAATAAATCTCTTTAAGGCCTTAAAGTTAGCAGTATTAAACTGAACAAAAAATCAATGTTTTAATTTTAAAACTAGATTTATGGAATCTTATGTCAAAAATAATGATGTGCAATGTTTTAATAAGCTATGGAATACATTTGAATGAAGATTTCACAGACATTATCCAGGGGCATATTTTACAATTACAAACGAGAAGATCTTGAATTTTGATTAAAGATTTAGAGAGAATATCTTTATAATTTCTGCAAAAGCTGTATAAGCCTTAAGGCCTTTCGCTGCAGAATATTTGTATGAAAAGTCGTGTTGTTGTTACTTATCCCACTTGGTAGATGTCTAATCTAGACCAAGCCCACGAACCCGTATGGACTCTTGGTTGAAGGGGAAGGAAGCAGCTTCTGTTGTGATGTAGCACCCGTAGGTAGAAGTCTGACGTTTGCTCCGTAATGCTCTTTCAATTATAGGAGACAGGGACCTACCGCTTAAAGTGGATTCCGGACTACTACAAACATACATGGCACCGCCGGGACTCGAACCCGAAACCTGTGGTACCAAGCGCCAGAGCGCTAGCCACTCGATTATTCAGGCCCATGTGAAAAATCGTTTTCAACATATGCTGGAACAAAAACAAAATAAGGAAATAAATTGAATGCTGAACATGAAATATGTTTACAAATAGCGACAATAGAACCTTACTTTAAAATTTTGTTCAAAAATACAACAAGCTTATCACAGCCAAAAAAAATATAAATATTTTATTTGTACATATTAATTTTATTTTGTAAAATGCTTTTTTAATTTTATTATAATATAATAAAAGAATATTAAAACGTTTTTCCTTATATGTATTATCTAGATTGTGAATATGTTGTTGTTGTTGTTGCTTATCCCCTTGATTTAGAATCCTAAACCAAGTCCAGTAGATCATGCTGCATCAATAGATCGTAAACTGTCCTCCCCTCATTCAACAGTTGCCTCACAGAGGCACCAATACAATCTATGAGATGAGAGGGAGATGCGATGGTCGAACAATGACAAAGGGCATATGTCTTCTCGTCTCCATTGAAGGTCAAACTCTTAATGTGGCCAGTCCTTAGTCTAGCTAAAGCCGTCTGAGCAGGTCTAGGACAGGAGCACTGTATGGACATACCAGGATATTTAGCGGCGTACCATGCATGAATTGGTGGCGATCTCCAAGAGGTATTCACTCTGGCTAAAGTCATGGAATGAACCTCTGAAGCTAACAGATTGGAAGAAGAAGCTTAGATTGTGAATATTCTATTGTTTATGATAACTAGTACAGAGATATAATTTTATACTCATTAGGATTCCTTAAATAGACAGAGTTTGAAGTCCTATGCTCTAAACTAATTAAATTTAATGTTTGAATTTCATTTTCGATTAGTGTATTTGCTAAATTAATTATAAAAGATAAATCTTTGTTATTTTATTATCAAACAGCAATGTATTGGGATTATTTCGAATTTAGAAATTGTATATTATTAATAGCTCAATATAATTTAATTAGCTACTCCTTGATTTTAACAATAAATTTAAACATTATGTTCCAGTGCAATATACAATGTATGTAACAATGGCGGAAAACAAATAGATTTATAGAGATGTGAGAAAATAAGCAATAATAAGCGGAAGAATGGGATGAGTCGTTCTCTTGAAGAAGAGTAAGTCCCCTTTGGTTAGAATTATCTCTAGGTTCAGGAAATCAAATAAAGTTGTTAAAATCGATACTTACAAATATTTTTAGAAAACGCGAAGAGAGGTGGATTGTAAGATAAATTCACAGTAATCACAAAACGCGTGTGCAGTCAATTAAATCTAGAAATTGAAAGAAGACCCCAGAAATCAGCAAATCCTGAAACTATTAGAATATTTTTAGGAAATACAATTTTCATTCTAGAGTACCTAACTGAAAGTCCTAGATCAACGCGGCAAATCAACCTGCTAGATGGATATTTGCTGAAAGCTATTTAATACAGCCAATATAATTTCGGGAAAGTGTAGATTTTTTTAATGGAATCAAACATAATGTTTTTGGATCAGATGGTAAGTAAAAAAAAAAAACAAATCTTGCAAACCAGAAGTTTACGATTTATTATAAAGCTTGAAGACGGCAACTAAATTATTAGGGATTTCATGGCCAGCTCTGATGTGTGGATCATAGAGCTTATTGATTTGAACAGTGAACAAATAATTATACTTTTACATCCTTAAAAGAAATTTAAAGCAAAGTGCAATAAATTTGAGAATCTTAAGCAATTTCACACCGTATCAGGATAATAATAGAGCTTATTGATTGAACAGTGAACAAATAATTATACTTTTACAACCTTAAAAGAAATTTAAAACAAAGTGCAAGAAATTTGAGAATCTTCAGAAATTTCACACCGTATCAGGATAAAAATTCTAAGCACACTGCTAACATTTTCAAATTATGGAACGTATATCGCTGTCTCGTTATAATTTACATCCCCTGCACAGAATTCAAACCGTAAGATTATTGAGCAACTTTGAGATTACTCACGGAAATAATCAATGAGCTCAAAAAAGAACATAAGAAAAAAAAAGAAGAACATAAGAAAATCTAAAGAAAGGGCCAAAATGGAAGCATTATTTCGTGAAATGTCTTTGCAAATAGACTGCAGAATGCCATATAATGCAATGGTGGTCCAACACTATATAAAACTTATCTATTTGAATTGATTATTCACAATTTACAGAATAGTTTCCCAATACTTTTTTTACCACATTTTTTGATTTTATTTCTTTTACTTTAAATTTTAATCATAATTACAATGTAAAATGTATTTTATTTGATTTATCATGAATTTCACTTATTAAAGTTAATATTTTTATTAAATTTGTTCTACTTCTATGCATTAGTAACATAATAAAATTAGATGTTTGAGAATTGCATTGTGTCCCAATACTTTTATGAGATTCTGTATGAAGGTAAAATCAAATAGTCCAGCAAGTAATATTACCCAAAACTTTCTAAGTGGAAAATATAATAAATAATTAAATTCTCTTTAAAAATGAGGATGGAAAACTTAATTAATTGAAAAAAAAAACCGCTTTGTATTGTTTAATACAGGGGCAGGGGAGAAAACCCAAATGATCTTGCGGGCCAATTTGGAAATGCATCATAACATCGCGGCCCGCATTTAAAATTATATATCCCCATATTAGATTTAAACCCACTATAGACACTTTTTGGAGTGAGAATTTAAAACAGAATAAGTTATTGTTTTTGTGTTTACTATTATTCTTACATGGAAACATAGATAATATAATAATAATGATACTAAACGCACATCATAAAGAAATATATAACACTAAAAATGAAATATAAAAATATATCAATATAAACGAAATAAAAAAATGAACTCATTAAAAAATATTTTTTTGACTAGTGCGATTATTAGCTAACTTTCGCAAATCGGCCTCAATTTGGGTATTTGCACATCGTAATGGGTGTTGCAGGATAGCGTTCGTTATGTTTAAACGTATTTAGTGTTTAGTCAGTTTCATTTTCGAAACAAAAAAATGTTCACATGTGTAAGTTGAACCAAAAGCGCTAGCAACTTCAACTAAGAGTCTGGTATGCTCTGTTATCAACAATCAACTGTGCGTGTCTAGTGATGGTCACTGCGTCACTGAGATCACTTAAAGTGAAACATAGAACCTGTTATATTAGATGTTAAAAGATGCGCGCGCATCATGAATTCGCAGAATATAATATAATTATTCTGCGAACTCTTGATTGTAAACTCATACATAAACCAGGCCATATCTGTCATATATTCGCAAGAATATTATTTTAAAATCAAAATTAGTTATTTCTCATAATTTCGACAGCTAATTTTTGAATGGACGCACACATAATGTATTATTTTAATACATTGCTTTTCACTACTTTGACCATTATAATATATATATATTTTGTAAAATTGTGATAAATCTCACGGGCCGGAAAAATATTTAAGGCAGGTCGCATGCGGTCCGCGGGTTGGCCACCCCTCGTTTAATAAGTGAGTTATTTTTTTTTTTTTAAATCTGGAATACATTGATTCTCATTCCTACTAGGCAATGTGATGAAGTTCCTTTCAACAATCCTATTTACCAAAGTGAAATTCCTGGACTTTTTAGTATAAGATTAGCAAATATGAGGTAAATATGGTAAAATCGTTGTCTAGACGAATTCCAATAAAATTGAATATGTTCCAATTACAGTTAAAAATGGCAAATCTCAAAAAATGGAAACTAAAAATACAATGTAGAATTACATTTTGAATCGATGAATTTAATTGCTATTAATTAAGTGTTTTTTAAATAGACATTATCATCTAACAGGTAAAAACAAACCTAAAGAGAACGAAAAAAAAAGGTAAACAGCTCATTTTTGCAAAATTCAACATTTATTAAAAATAGTTGTTTCATTTATTTTTGTGTACTTTGCTTGCGTTCGATTTGATCTAGACTTTAAATAAACAATGCTAGCTACTAGCTGGAACCAATCATTTTGCTAGCGTAAAATGACATACTCCACGCTGTGCTATTCGCATCACATCCCGGAAGTCGGAACAGTAAATTGAAAGTAAATGCAATTAAAAAGCTGTCAGAATATTAAAAAAACTTTCTTTTTTTCAGCTTTGTCACGCATTTACACACCATTCAATGTGAAACTTTATGCAGTAAATAATACTAAACTTAAAATAATTTCATTTAAAAAAAATTTTAACAAGAAAAAAAAAGGATGCCATATTTACTGCATATAATTCTGCCATTTGCTGCCTATAATTTCTAAAATGTTACAAGCATCATACCACATTTTAAACATCGCGAAAAAGGGTGAAGTGAAACTGGATCGCCCAGTACTTTTAAAAGTCTCTCGCGGAGAACAAAACCGTTCCCGTATTCTTGACATACTACGGAGAAGATGATAGTAATAAGAATAATAAATTTAATTCACAATTACCCGTTACATCCAGATAGCCCGTCTGGCTGATCATGGGATCCGTATTGATTTGACACATGTAAAACCCTCTGTCTTTCTCTTGAACTTCGCTAATGTGCAGTTTCCATTGGTGGTTGTTGTTCGTCACTCGTATTCTTTTGTCTCTGGTGAGGACGTGCTTATGAACGGCGAGCAGCGTATGAGTATTCATCTGTACCCAAGCCATCTGAAAGAAAGAAAATTTATTTTCAAAACTGCTAAAGTGCTTTTAAAAGATTTAAAATTCGAAAAAAAATATATAATACATTTAAAATAATAAAATGAGTTGTTTTGATTGCGATAGTTTCCATTAGTTTTTATAGCGGGCTCATACTGTACTATTTACTTTCAAGGCAACACCTTACAGCAGATGATTGCTTGAAGAATAACAAGGGCGCTGGTTTTTAAAATTCTTTACATAATACGTGGATAACTCTGAAATTTTTGAGACAGTGGCAGAAGACAAACGCAGGAAAAAAAATATTCGTTAAATTTGTAAATTTGAACTCGTATGGCCGCAGACATGACGCGAGAGCATTATCGCGCTACGATTTTCTATGATTTTAAAGTGGGGTTAAATCAAGAAGAATGTCTTCAACGTCTACAACTAGCATATGGAGTCGAAGCTCCATCTCGTGCTACTGTATTTAGATGGTCAGCAGAATTTCGTAGAGGTCGAAGTTCTCTGCTAAATGAAGAACACACAGGAAGACCTTCCTCAGCTGTAGTTCCAGAAAATGTGTCGGCCATACGAAAAATGTTAGTCGATGATAATCGCTGCACTTACCCAATGATTCAGAAGAAACTTAACATTGGATCCGCAGCTATACATAGAATTATTCATGAAGAACTGCATATGAAAAAAATTAGTTTGTCGTGGGGTCCCCCATAATTTAACAGAACACCAAAAAACGGAGCGTGTCAGAATCTGCAAAGACACCATAAAATTACTCAACGATGGTGGACACCGCCTTATTTCTAAAATCATAACTGGTGATGAAACACACATACCGTTTTTTGACGCTCCAACACGACAAGAAAGTAAAGTATGGGTTTCTGAAGATGACCCCAAACCAACAATGGTGAAAAGACAACGAGCAATGAAAAAAGTAATGTATGCCATTTTCTTCAGAAGTACAGAACTGGTCAAAGCCATCATGTTGGAGGGACAGAAGGCAGTCATAGCTAACTGGTACACCACTAAGTGTCTTACAGAAATTCTTCAAGAAGTGAATGTAAGGGGACTCATGCTTCACCATGATAACGCATCTTCTCCTACGGCAAGATCGACAGTGGGATTTCTTAAACAAAAACACATCAAAGTAATAGAACATCCACCCTACTCCCATGAATTGCTATGTGGCTCTTTTTTAAACTGAAGAAAAATTTACGTGGTCACCGTTTTCAATCCGAAGATGAGATTGATGAGGCTATAAAAGTATATTTTTCATCAATTCCAAGAAACGGTGGCGTGCAGCGTTTAATCTTTGGAAAAATCGTCTGCAAAAGTGCATTGATGTTGAATTGGACTGCTTTAAATACTCTTAAAATTTGGTAAGCTAAACTTGTACCATTTAGCCGTATCTCAAAATTTTCAGAGTGACCCTCGTATCAAATTGCGTTCGTAAAAATTATATCTATCCTTCATAATATTTTAAAGTGGTTTATGCAGATATAAAATTAGTCATACTGCTTTTATTCAACAGTTTTAATTTATCAAATACAGCGTGATTATAATTAAAGTCCCACTTTCAAAATGCTGTAAAAAAAGAACCATTTGTCACAATGAGCTCAAATTTGAACTGAAGACATTTGAAGAAGGGGGAAACGGCATTGCATCAAAAAAGGTTCCAAAGTGTATTAATGGAGGGCGCAGTAAGTGGCATAAATAAAGTGAATTCGGCTGCCAGTGATATTTGGAATGGAAATTACAACATATTTGGCATGAGCTGCACGTTAAACCAACTGTAGTGTTCAATGTTCTCGATTACTTCGGTCTTTTGATGGAAAAAATGACTTTCAAGTCATTCAACAGTTGTGACACTGTTAGTGGAAAACCCATCCACCACGGCAAGGTCATACTATATTTCGTGGAAAAAATCGATGAAACTTTGTTTTGATGCCATACTGTTCCCCCTTCTTCATGTGTCTTCAGTACAAATTTGAACTCATTGTGACGATGGCTAATTTTTTTTACAGAATTTTGAAAGTGGGACTTTAATTGTAATCAACCTGTATATTAAATAGATAAGTGATTAAATGTAATTAACCTAAACTCGTGAGAATAACCTAAAATTAGTTTAATAATTTACATATTAATATTAGAAAAGTTTTATAATTTAACTTTATTGACTTAAATGTTTAGAACTTAATTTATAATTTTTAAAAAAATAACCGGTTTAATTTGAATAGATTAATGTATATTTAAATTATATTGAAATAATTAAAACAACGTTCGAATTCTGACTGTTTATTAATTTTTGAGACGGCTGAATATTTCACTAAGGGCCTAATAATTTTTCCCACACATGTATGACCATTTATGATAAATTAAAGATACACGTATGAACAAAGCCCATCAATTTAAATTTAATCAATAGCTTCAATTGTAACAATAACAATATTTTTGGTTAAAACTGATTATAAATCTCTATAAATGAATACAGAAAATAATTAAGCTTCTTGTATAATAACTTTCAGACTATTATCTTAAAATCCGTACTATTCATACAAGTCAGAGATAATCCTGAACAATTAGTAGTTGTATAATAAGCAGTTAAATATATTTCTCTCAACAGAAGATATTTATAAGAATACCAATTATTCTATAAATATTTTCTATTTTGAGAAATATATTTAATTAATTGCATTGTATTTTAAATGTCTTGTAGAATTATTGTCAGATGCCGATAAGATGCCTAATTCATTTGAAGACCCGTAAGAGTATCCAAACTTATTTGAAACAGCAATTAAGTTATATTTGATCAATGATATTTTAATCCCTTAGGTATACATGGAATTTATTTTGACTTCACATTATTTCTGTTAAATGTCATAGGCAAATATCAGATGAACAACGTGTCTATATTCCTGTAAGATGAAATAATAGGGTAAAGAATAATTTGAAATATAACAAATTAATTTTTTTTTCTTGTTTAGGCATAACAACCCACGAGTACACACTAGAAACATTTTGAAAAATAGAAGAACTGGTTTTTAAATAAATAGTGAAGGGTAACAGAGGTAAACTCATGTTTGTGCAGTGACAAACACCGTCTTCTGTGCACGAAATAAATTCATAGTTGTCAACATACTATCACTGACCCTCCTATGAAAAACCGTAAAACAAAATCTAACCAATTGCAGCTATAACTCAAAATCCCACCCAATATGAAATGAGACGATTCACTTTCCTCACGTAAAAAGGAACAATGGTGTAAAAAGTATGCTTTATTTGCGGAGCTGCAATAACAAGTGAAGAGAAAGAACGACAATGGTGAAAAAGCTGCAATGTGTACATAATTCAAAATCTTTGAGCTAATAATCGCTTTGCATCAATAATATCCCCGTTTTCCCTCATTTTCCTGTTTTCATATTCTTTTGAAATTGATATTATTTCCAAAAGAATTAGCAGAAAAATTTGTTATGGAAGATCGCGAAGTAATTCAATGCAAATTATTTCGTCATTTTTTGTGAGCTTATTTTCAGCAGTTACTTCAACAGTTAGCATAAAACTTTTGGTTCAGATATTCTAAAAGACAGTAATGTGCTCAGAAAGCGTAATTTATAAAACAAAAACAGAACGAGTTGTTCTTGCTCAACAAGTATGATGTAAAAATAAAAAGTTTTGATTAGAAATTCTATAGCGAGATGATAAAGAGGTTTAAATTTTTGCAATCTCAAACATTTTTGTGTGTTTTCATCATCATATACATAGGAATACAAATACTATTTCCTCGTTGAGGCATTTTATAATCTACTAGTATAATAAATTTACTGATGTAAAGTGGGCAATAATTTGTAAGATGGAAGAATAATTCTTTTATCTGATTAAACATATTTAGTTTATTTCAAATGTAAGATCTTGGTAATAGACGAATGCATATTCATCAAATATTCAAGGAGACTTTTTTTTTTAATCACTGGATGCAAGCAATGAAAAAGAATATTTATGCCCTGAAATTAGGGGGCCTGATGGCCGAGTGGCCAGCGCTCTTCAGGTTCGAATCCCGGCGGTGTCATGGATGTTTGTATGGTTCCGAATTCACTTTAAACCGTAGGTCCCTGTCTCATATGACCGTAGAGCCCCACAGAGCCCAATCAGACTTCTTCTCACCCGCATTATTCCCAAACTGTAGAGGGGCAACTCAGCTTTGTGCACAGTGATGTGGTGTGGTGTAGTGTAGTAGTAGTAGTAGTAGTAGTAGCAGTATATTCTGAATTTGATTTATTTTATATAAAGCATTACATTTTAAAATTTATTTTGTTTTAATTACTACTTTGCAAAAGAAGTCTGCACAGGTACATCTCCATTAATTATATATATATATATATATATATATATATATATACATATACACACACATTAGAACCTGTATAAGTCGAATTTCGATAAATCGAAAATCTCTAAAACTCGAAAACGATTTTCATTCCCTTCCCTTCAAGCTTCAAAACCTCCATGACTCGAAATTTCAACCCTCTATATGTCGAAATAATGAGTCAATCCCCACAAGCCATTTTGGTATATATTTTCCCTCCGTAACTCGAAAAAAACAATTTGACCTCTGTAGGAATGTTCGTGTTAGGAATGTTTGATTTTACAACCTTTACAAATAGATCATTTGAAACTAATTACCTCTATAGCTCGAAGAAAAATAAGTTACCGACTTTATGGATGCCGACAGTGCACGTCATTGTTTCTTAGAAAACAATGTATGAGTATACGGTAAGTAGAATAACCAATTCTATGAAATATTTTTATTATAATTCTTATTATTGCTATTGATTTCATTTGAACTCTAGCGAAGCAAATCTTTTGTTGTCGATTGTAAAAATATCAGAAGTAGTTTGGTTTTACTGCAATACACATCTATTTTAACAACCGTATATGAATAATATTGTTAAAAAATGAGTGCCGTGAAACGTAAACTGAAAACTTTGAAGTGTTTGAAGCTGTGAAGTGTTGTCAAAAGAAGAAAGACGTTGCTGAACAATTTGGCCTACCAATGAGTACGCTGTCAACAATCATAACTAAATTATACTTTAAAAAAACTAAAAAACAAGCTTTTAGAGTTAATCAAACTAAAAAGTAAAAAAAAATTGTTAAAATATGAATAAAATTACTGTCACTGTTCGATTCGATAACTCTAAAAGCGTGTTTTTAAACTGTATTTTTTTTTAACTTTTAAGTTTGATTAACTCTAAAAGCGTGTTTTTAAACTATAATATTTAAATGAGGTCCCAGTACGGAGGACTAGAACTATAGTTTTTACAATAATTTAATTGTGAGAAAAACAGAGGTTAAATGCGAATATGTCGAGCCAGCCAGGATTCGAACAGGGGATCTCCTGATCCGTAGTCAGGCGCGTTATCCGTTGTGCCCCTGTCCCACGCAGGTTACAATGTGTTAGGTAATTTCATTATAGATGGGTTAAATTGCTCTTCATAAGTTAAAATAAAATCACTCATCCTGGCGATCCTAATCATGATAAGATAATAAACTGTCATCGGTCCTTGATAAGTCTACAACAACGTTTAACTTAAATCTGATAGCTTAAAATAGGTCAAAATCGAGCCCAAAAAGTCAGTTACAAGCAAACATACAGGTGAAACTAATAAGAGCGTATTAAAAACAAATCAGACATCATGAAAAAATTGAAAACTGTCACAGTTTGTCCTGTAAAAAACGAATTGCAGAATTTCCCGGCTTGGAGGAATGCTTACTTAAACGATTTAAGCAGTGTCGGAATCAAGACATTAGTGTCAGTGAACCACTGATACAAGAAAAAGCCGAAATGTAATACAAAAAAAAACCTCCAATAATATAACATGCGCTCCATGGGTTTCCATCAAAGAACAACATTAAATGTTTTACGGAATTTCATAGAGCAAACTAGCAACTCGGAAGAAAACGAATTTTCTGCTCTTTATAGCTTATATAATGCTATAGATAGAGAACGTTTGAATTGTCTAAAGCAAAAAAAAAAATAAATAAATAAATAAATGACTTTTTTTATTACAATATTTTTAATTTTAAAGTTGTTTCGGAATTGTTTTGATTTTTTATTCTAGTACATAATATAACTTTTAAGTTCCAAATAAGCATGTTTATTACCTCTGTGACTTGAATTTTTATTTATTTTACCTCATTAACTGAAAATAAGTTAGAAAGAATCTAAACCTCTACAAGTCGAATATTTCCTTACAAAATCCGCGTAAGTCGAAAACTCTATAACTCGAATTATTTGTCGTCTCCCTTGAAGTTCTACTTAAAGAGGTTCTACTGTATTTAATTTACAAATTTTCTAAAGTGTTTAATTATGGATACAATTTTTTTGTAAAAAAGAAGGGAAAAGAAAAGGAATATCATAAGGGTATATCATTCCAGAAAGGGATATTCATAAAGGATTTGCATTCACTTCGTTCAATTTTGATAATGTTACAATGCAAAGAACTTAAGTATTCCTACACCTTAATGTCACCAATTTGATGGTATTTTGATTCCATGTCTAGAACTGCCTTTAAAAAGATTGAATTTCAAAATAGTTTTTGGAATTTTTAAAATAAATAAGAGTACTTTATTAAAATCTTCCATTCAAATTACAAAAAAAAAAAAAAATAATAATAATAATTCAATGTTTAGGATAATGTAAACAATTTGTATTTTATCGAAGTTTTGTTAAATATTAAACTATGCAATGAGCAAAACAGGGGAAAAAACTGTTGTTTTACAGAATAGGTGATAAAAATAAATAAATTCTTCTGAATTAAAAAGACTAAAGCAAAAAAGAAAAGAAAATATGTAGTCTGCTTATCATAATACTAACAATAAACTGTATCATTTGAAATAAAACATCGTGTAGAATATTAAGTACCAAGAATAGAAAAACTTTTATTTACTTTTAGAAAAATAATCTTTTATAAAAAAAAACTGAAAAAGGTTTTAGTTTTGAAATTTTTCTTCTTTTAATTTAGAATATCTTTTTTATGAATGATTTTTACGAAACGAGTGTTTTGTTAAAAAAAAAAATACATGCAAATGATTTTATACTTTTCAAATTATATTTATTATTTATGAGAGAATCCAGAATGACAATTAAAAGATTTCTCTTCTTTTTAAATGAAAACTTTTGATTTTTTTTTTCGTTTATAAATATTTTTAATAATAAAAATAATCAGAAAAGAAAATTTGTTGTTAAAATATTTTAAAAAACTTAATTGAATAAATTGTGAAACAATAGTAACGTGTGTAGCTAGTGTGCAGGAGAATTCAGGTCCAAATCCAATGATAGCATTCATTATAGACATTGTTTTCATATTCCAATATTTTCATATTCCATCAGTGTTTTTATATTCAATTATTTTCAAAGCTCATTATTTTTTTATTCTATCAATGTTTTCATATTCCATTATTTTCATATTCTTTCAATGTTTTCATAGTCCCTTATTTTCATATTCCATAAATGTTTTCATATTCCATTATTTTCATATTCCATCAATGATTTCATAGTCCATTTTTTGAGATATAAGTCATTATATATAATTTATATATATAATTTATATAATTTATATATATATATATATATATAATTTTTTGCTTTGTTTTGAATCTGTATTTAAGATACGAGTCTTTGGTGAGTTCATTACTACCACTCCGCTGAGGTTAACGAGTCTTTCGCGTAAAAGAGAAAAATATAACCGAAAATAAATCTAATTAATTGTAATTAATTGTCTCTAATATAATTGTGCTTGATTCAAGTTTCGTAAAGTCGAGATGCTTCAATCGTATTCTACAACTTTCAACAATAGTACTCTACTCCATTCCCAGATCCATACAGACTAAACGAAGAGCAACAACAAATGGAAATGGGCTAAATTACGTGAATCAGTATAGGGCAGCTATTTTTATTGATTGTTGGTTTTTTATAGCGTGTTTTAACTATTTTTTATCCTGTAACCATGACTTCTGAAACAGAACTTAAAAGTAATAACACGTCACTCAATAAATCTCCGGTCTAGCTAGTAGAAACAATTTTTTTTTTTTTTTGAAATTCGACTTTATTCGTCAATATTCTCTCCTTCAAGAGTCATACATTATTCCGACTTGTGATACTGGGGAATGTCTTGGTAAAAAAAGTCCTTTTTTTCCATAATTTCTACCCTCAATTGATCCAATAATGACATGTAATATTCGCCTTTGATAATGTTATCTTTCTTAAGATACCTTTTTTGTAGAACGATTTGTCTTTGCTCTCAAAACAGGCCTCAGTTTCTGCAGTCACTTCTGCGTTTGAGCCAAATTACTTTCCCGTGAAGCATCTTTTTGATGTCAGCAAAATGCCTATTGTCACTGGGGGACAGATCTGGAGAATACGGTGGGTGGGTAAGCAATTCGAAGCGTAATTACTTCAATTTAACTAGTTTTCATCGATTTGTCCCACGGGGCATTGCCTTGGGGAAACAGCACGTTTTTTTTCTTAATTTCTAACATTCATTCGATCCAACAATGAAATGTGTTATTCGCTGTTGACAGTTTTATCTTTCTCAAGTTTGTAGGTGAAAAAATATATTGCTTGTCCCAAAATACGGATGCCTGCTGATTTTTGAGTTTTTCGTCACTTAGGACGACCTCACCGGCTGACATCCTCTCAGATGACGATCATTTTGATTCAGGTGTGTAGCAATGGATCCATGTTTATTCCATTGTCACATATGGACGCAAGAAATTCATTTTTATCTCACTTGAATAGCTCCAAACTGCGCTCTGAATCGTCGACGCGTTGTTGTTTTCCGCCCGGTGTGAGCAAACGCGGCACCCACTTCAAAACAACTTACGCATGCTCAAATTTTCGTGTAGAATTGTAAACACCCTGCTTTCTGATTTCTTTAAAGTGTCGGCTATCTCATGCAAATACACTTTAAGTTCTTTAAAAATTATTTTGTGGAGTTTTTATATGTTTTCAGGGAACAACTGCCGATTTTGGGCTACAAGTTCAGCATCATCGGTGTTTCTACGACCGCCTTTAAATTCAGAATACCTATCAATAATAGTTGATTTCATAAGTGCAGTTTCTCTCCTGCTGTTTGGCTTCAACAATCTTTTTTCACAACAAAAAATAATGTTTAATCAACATAAAGAAATTATTTTTTATTCATTGTTTTGAAAATGACAAAATTGGGGTCACTAAACCACGGTAAACTGTAAACTAATTGTCAGAATGTGATGAAAGTTTGATATGTATCCTGAGAAGGATGCTACTATCCAGAAATCATATATATATATATATATA